>VWZE01007971.1:0-123989 GCA_013396675.1 Eubucco bourcierii
TAAACAGAAAAACCTTTTGTCACCGCTGGCTATTTTGAGAGAAACTCTGTTTAACTGGCAGCCACTGATATTTTGGTTTAGCCAGTTAAATGTGGACCTGGGGTGGAGTTGTGGGCTTTTAGAAAAGGTTGCCGTAGAACTTTTGCCTGTATTCTGCAGCATTTCATAGAGATGCCCACCAGCGCATGCACATGACATGTTCAGAGGAGTTTGTACCTAAGATAGTGCTGACAAGTTTAAAAGGGAATAATTAATAGGGCAGAGGAGTTGATTTTCCCTAAAAATCTGTGATGATCCAGCCTGTCTGTACAAGGAGAGAAGCTGTGATTGGAGTCACCTGGGTGGCTGCCAGCAAAACAGTTACGCTTGTGCTTGTCTTTTAACCTTTGAGTAGTTCATATAAAAGCCCATTAGGGCGATTAGCTGTCCTGAGCTAACTGATGTGTGACTACCACATTTTCTGGCTGAAAAGGAGTTGCCAGTGGACAGTGGCAACAGGAATAGCAGCTGGATTAGCCTCCTTGAAGGTCACAAATCTAAGTGATGGTTTGCTAGGCATCCCAGTCTGGTAAAGTGAATAGCTACAGGCCTGTTGCATATTTGCATGCGAAGTGGGCCACAACGCGTGCTTTTAAGTTTTTGCAAGATTAGATCTAGGCTCTCAAGACTCTTGCTGGGTCTCTAAAGAGCGAGTGCTTTTAAATTAGAATGACTCTTCTATAGAAAAACTATTTCTTCTATCTTCCTTCATCCATCCCACTTGAAGAAAAAAGTGGAGTTTATTTCCTACTTTCAAATGAAGACTATCTTCTGGGTTTGATTGGTTTTTTTTTTTTGGTTCCTTTTGAATTGACTGGAAGGAAGACTTGGTTTTGCCTTGATAAACCAAACCACAGAAGCAAGTTGCATAGAGATGATGCTCCAGGCAGTCAAAGGGCTAATTGCTTTACCTATTATTTGTTTCTCTAGTTCTCTCACCTGTGGCTACACCACCAGGTCTGATGTGTGCGCTGTGTTATCAAGTTAGACCTCTCGTCCACCCTTCCATTTTCCTTGTCGAAATAATTTGCCTGTTGTCTCCTCCTTAATTTACAACTCTATTTGTAAAACTGTTTTTTCATTAAGTTTTTCATCCAGAGGAACTCATAAAATTGTCGAAATGTTGCTTTCTCTGATTTTATTGCCTTTGACAGATTCATTAAGTATGTTAGAGTTGGTGTTCTTCCATAGAATTAATACAAGCTTATTCCCTATCTGTGTTTGGGTAAAATGAACAAATACAGTCTTCCATTTTATGACAATTCTATTACTCCTATTTCTGGGCGGTGTGATGTTTATTTACAGGGGTATTTTGTAGGAGAATAAGTATAGGATTAAATCTTGAAGTAAGGAACTATTATAGAACTTGGATGGCCATTTAAGTTTGTGGCTCTGTATGATTTTGCATCTGAGTGGTAGTGCTGTCAATGGATGTAGAGAGTGATTTGTCTTTCATGGTACATTTCTGGTTGATGTTTATGTTCCATATCTTCACGATTTAGGAAACTACTTTGTCTACATGCTTTATTTGCTCTTTTGTAAAAGTGTCTGTGAAAAAGGGTTAACTCAGGCTAGCACTAGCCTTGAAACCAGCAAGGCAGGTTATTTGGCTGTCTGGTTCATGGTACATCTTTCTGTTTGCTAAATGAAAGCTTTTTGCCACCACACTTGAGGCTGACTTTAGTCCATTTGGAATCTAAGAGAGAAAAGAAGAGGTGGAAGAAGACACGTTTACATCTTCCAAAGTTGTTACTGCATTTGAAGTGGTTTTCCCATGTGTCTGTATTGCTTCTCCTTCCCTTAGAGTTTTTTAATCAAAATTAAATTAAAGGTTTAGTAATTCACTATGATTTGTCTCCTTGGGATCCAGCAGAAGGACTAGAGTTCCACACACGAGAGAAGGCTAAATAATGATGAATGTAGTTTATTAAGCAGCTCCCAAGTATGAAAAAGTGCTGCTCTCAAAAAACCTTGAAGCACAACAATTTACAGAATAGTGAAGGGGTTTCCTTCAGCTTTATTTATGCAAATGAAAATACAACTAAATAATACTATTGCATTACTACACTGTTATGTGATGAATGCTGAATGGTTTTAATCCACCAGGAGCTGGTCCAGTGAGCCTAATATAATTCCTCATCAGGCTAGGATACCCCATGGGGCTTTTTCTTGCGCTGCAATATTCATTTTTGCTGTTCCCAGAACATTTATTAGGACTACCCAGCTGAGGATGGGGAAGAGATTTTTACAGGCATGTCTCTAACTGTTTCCAACTCTGCTACACATCAGCTAAGATAATTTCTGATCAGCAAAGATTAGCTCAAGCATTTTGGGCAGTATTTCTCTTTTCTAGATTGCAGAGACTGTACTATGATTTCTCATTTCTGGATTTTGGTTAGAGTGTTTCTATTGTGCATCATTGTCTTTCGGATATCTGACTGATGAGAGGAATGCATGAATGCAGGTCTGCTGCATGACTGCTGGATGCTGAACATGTGCCTCTCATCCTCTTTCCTCTGCTAGTGCATGAAGAAAATAACAAAACAGTGATTTGATGTGGGTGGCAAGCCTTCCCAACTCCATTCCATTTATTAGAGGCTCTAGCTGATTCATGAGATATGTCTTTAGAGGGCAACGAGTGGGGAAGAAAAATCTGAGCATGTTGTGTATTTTTGTGAGAGCAACCTCTTTCCAGTGATGACAGCTCAGTAGTGGCAGCAGTCCACAATGAGCCAGTGGCTCCAGCCTGGAGACTGAGAAGATTGGATTGCCCAGCTGTCCATGTGCCAGTGCTGACCACACAGGCAAGCCTTGGCTGGGAACCTTGGTTTGAATTGTGGGTAAGTGTCACAGAGGCACCCACAAAACAGACAGCAACAGCCTCCTGAAAACTGTGGATTTATATCAGTTCCTCTGTGCTCCTTCAGACACACTAAAATTACAGGTTTGGACATCAGTTGGGAATACACTGCTGCACAACTGGTTAAACTAGAGAGAGATGAACCAAAATGTGCACTCATTCAGAAAGGGAAAATCTTCCCATGATGACCCAAAATATATACACTCACCAAACTGGGGGTGAAGGCTCCTCAGACAAGGTCCAGGTCTAAGGGGAGAGTATCTGACTGCCAGGCTTCTTGCTGTGTGCAGACCTCCTCTCTCCATAGCAGGTCTTCATTTATACCCTGTCAAGAGGGTCACTGTCGTCAAGCTCTTAATTAGTTGTAGCTGCTGAGTCCTCTCAGCAACACAAAAGCAAGGTTGGAACTTCTGGGCCTGGAGGCACCAGCCAGTTAACCTCTTCAAGGCATCAACTAGATATTCATCAGCTCCTAGCAAGCCTCAGCCCTGTGTCCAAACCAATTTGCTTTGAACCCACAGGGATAAGTATGTGAGATTCCCTTTTAGCAGGTCACTGACAGGAGCTTACCATGTGGAGTAAGCCCTCTGAATCCCACAGATAGCTTGCAGTATTTTGTCCTGTTCAGTCTATCTCACCCGGACACAGAAGGTTTAACTGTGCTGTAGAGGTGGAGTGGTTCATATTTCTCCTGCACCCCTCCTTTTCCTCTCTAACCATTTTACCAGTGTGGTCAGTGAGCATCTTGTGCAGCACCTCACAGATAAGCCCAGCACTATCGCTTTTTTAACGCAGATTGTACCTTCCTGGATTGTAGGTTTGATGCTGTTTATCTCAGGGTGTTTACCAACAGGGGGGTTGATTAAGGTGACGTCTGTCACTGACTTGTCAGACCTTCCTGTTCCTTTTGGTGCCACTGCCTGGCCCATTTCACATCAATAGGTGACAATAGTGCCTAATGTTTCTGCCCAGGTCAGAGAGCATGGGTGGATTCTGAGGGGTTTGCCGCTTGTGTCTATAATGTCCTCTGAATCCTTTTTCTGAGTCTGGACACAGACTTTTAAAGCTGCTGGTAGCGCTAATGAGCAGTCAGAGGTGCTTGGGTTGCACCAGGGGAGCTGAAGGGCCTGTGCTGCCCTCACTTATACATAGCCTAGATACAGGCAGACTTTTGTACTTCTACCACAATCTCTGATAAGCCTTTCACCTGGATAGTAATGGGTTTCCCATTTTCAATGGGTTGCATGCCCCCAGCCCAGTAATCTAACTGGGACATGATTGACTGTTCACTTGTCACTCAAAAAATACTCCAAACCCCCAAAGTTCTATTGCCTCCTCATCACTAGGTGGTATTCAATCACCTCGAATCAGTGAAACTATCCACAAATATTTGTTCTCAGTTTCACCTGGCTTGTGTGAAAACCTGTCCTGGAGTTCGTTTAGCTCCTGTCCCATCTAGGATGTTGTGTGGACCTTAATCTGGGGTTTCCTGCCAGGTGGTCACATTTGCATCTCTGTTTTCATAACAGAGATTTTCCTCAAATTCCTGTGTTTCATCATAGATGCTTTCACCTACGTTGCCTGATATGTCTCCATCAGAATCCTCAGGGTCTATACCTATGGTTACCTTTTTGACTTAGAGAGTGATAGGAGATTTTTTTTTTTCTTTGTGGTGCTGCTAACAGCTCAAGCAGTACACACATCTGCTCCTCTTTTCTTTGCAGCTATCTCCACAAATAATGTGCTTTACACTCCGCCCTTTTGGAGTAGTCCTGTGACTGGATTAACCAAGCACCTGACACAGCACATGTGGCCCTTTTTAATCAGTGCCACTCCAAAACCTTACCAAGCTTTGCTCAAGCCTTTCCACAACAGCTACTTCTTCACCCATTTAATATCTGGGGCAGAAGGTGCACAGTTATGTTTCCACTTCCAAGGTTGTGGAGTCTCCTTCTCTGGAGACTTTCCAAACCTGCCTGGATGCATTCCTGTGTGGACTACCCTAGGTTATCCTTTTTGGCAGGGGAGTTGGACTTGATGATCTCTGGAGATCCCTTCCAAACTTTAATGTTCTGTGATTCTATGACTATGCCAATAAATGTCTCAGAGGCACTCACACTCTCCCCATCTGAGGGGAGAGGATCCAACTTCCAGGTTGCTCACTGGGTGGAGACACTCTCCATAGCAGAGCTCCATTTATACACTGTCTAGAGTGCACCATGGTTAATTTCTTAATGAGTTGGAGGGCTGAGTTCACCCAGCAACACAAATGCAAGGTCAGAGCTTCTGGGTCTGGAGGCGCCAACCAGTTAATGTCTTTAAGGCATCAAGCAGATCATTATCAGCTACTCAGCCGTTTGTTGGGTGTCTGTCTGGCACTTTGTGGTTGTGAGGGTGGTTGTACCTGCCACAGTAAGCAGATGTAGAGCAGCTCAAGAGCCAGATTTTGGGCACTGCTTCAGTTGTTACTGCCTCCCAACAGAATAACCTTTCATGTTATTACAAACTCTAGCTTCCTAGAAGTATGTGAAGATTCCACTGATGCTGTTTGGCTTTTATTACAAAGGGTAACTTAGCTACAATTTTGCTTGGGCTTCATCTTCGTATACCCAGAATTGCTTTCTTGTTCATCATTCATAAACAAGCATTGTGCATGAGCAATAGAGGGGATAAAACATACAAGATGTGACTAAAAAGGGAGTTCAGGAAAAGGTCATATGCTGTGGAGAATAATCATC
This sequence comes from Eubucco bourcierii, assembly GCA_013396675.1. Classification (NCBI taxonomy): domain Eukaryota; kingdom Metazoa; phylum Chordata; class Aves; order Piciformes; family Ramphastidae; genus Eubucco; species Eubucco bourcierii. Next base: position 5,638 of record VWZE01007971.1, read on the forward strand.
TTTCCAGAGGGAAGGAAAGAACCTAGAGCAGGTTTGGCACCACTGTGCTGCTGGAAGGCATCCCTAATGCAGCTATGGAGACGAGACATCCTGTTCCAGGCAGCATACCAGCCAGTTCTGAACAAGAGCTGCTGCTTCACCTGAAACGAATCAAGGATAACTCCAGCCTCTATTAACACTTTCACCCATGTAAATAACCAGAACATTATTAAAGCTTTTTCCTGACCAGAATGATACCATAAATTATGTATTCTGATGACTGGTAATTAGTTTGATTCTAACTATTCTTATGGAGTCCCAGAAAACTTTTGAAATCTAACAACAAGAGGATTTTAAGAGGTAATGGCAGAAGTAATCTCATACCCATTTTCTTTTTGGCCAGAAATAAAATGCTTTTGAGGGCATTTGAGTATTTGAAGTCTTTGCATGATTATTTTAATATCTTGTCAAAGTTGTATGTTCTCTGGGTCAAAATGTTGCCTTTGTCAAGGAAAAAGGAAGAAAAATTAATCCCAACAAAAAACCCATAAGATAATCTTAAAACTCTTCAACACCACCCTGCAGTGAACAATAACTTTTACCTACCATTTATCTTAAAATTGTGAGAAGACAGGAAAAAGTAACAGAAGAATGTTTCTTCCAGCTATGAAGTTTGGGCTACTCATCCAGAAGCACCACTTGTCTTTATGCTAATGACAGAGATTGCCACTGATACTGTCATTCAGAGATTTATATGTTAAAAAAACATAATTAAAGAGGATTTAGTGAGGTTTCTTTTAGGACAGTTACTGACACAAAATAGCATTGGGGATTAGAATAGAAAAAAACTTAGTAGGATCCATTTAAATAAGGCAAGAGACTCTAGTTAGGACTTGATCTTTGACTGTGTTTAGCTAATGAATTATTCCAAAAGAACAAGGACAGTGAAGAGGAGAATGCTCTTCTCCTATTAGTTCCGACATACTTAGCATGTTTCAAAAGTGACAGTCAGAAATAAGCACCTGACATGGACTCATTTTCTTCATCTTAAGGAAATAGATTGATTGATTCATGATACAGTTTTCTTACATGGCTCACAACAGCAACTCTCAGGATCTCTTTGGTATAGTATTAGAACCCATAGCAGCATGATCAAGATGGGGAGGATTACTCCTATTTATAAGTGCTAAATTGATTTCTGTTCTTACTGAATAAAACCCGGTGATCTTAGGAAAAAGAAGCCAACAAAAAAAAACAAACCCAAAACAAACCTGTGCTGGCACTTGCTGCTGCTGTATTATGTGCTAAGGGCCGGCAGTTCATTATGTAAAGGAGAAGCTACTTCCTTTGAGGTGCGTTGCTCCGGAGGGTCAAGGTGTCCTGTGACTGCCCCCTTGTGGTTATTTGTTTGTCTGGTTGGTAGAACTGTTCGGACTGGGAAAGACCTTTAGGATCATCAAATTAGTGCAACGTCCACTGTTAAACTGAGCCCTGAGCACCACATCTACAAACGTCTTTTAAACTCCTCAAGGGAGTTCCCTGAGCAATCTGTTCCAGGTCTTGACAAACCTTTCAGGTAAGAAATTTTTCATAACATCCAACCTAAACTTCCTCTTGTACAACTCTTGTCCTATTGCTTGTTCCTTGAGGGAAGAGACTGACCCTCACCTGGCTTCAACCTCCTTTCAGGTAGTTATAGAGAGCAAGAGGAGTCCCTGAAGGAACTGGTGTTGTCATCATGAAGAAAAGGCTGACTGCTCAGAGAGATTGTGAAGTCTCCTTCTTTGAAGAGATTTCAAGATCACCTGGATGTTATGATCCTGGGCAGCCTGCCATGACTGACCCTGTTTTAGCAGGGAGGTTACACTAGATGCTCTCCACAGGTCCCTTCCAACCCCCACCATGCTGGGATTCTGTGAATATTTGGGTTTCTTTAAATTTGACCCTATGAGCTACTGTTCTACAAGGACAAAGGAACAAGCTACTGCTTTATTTTCATAGAGTTGCTTCTAGCTGAAGAAAGTATAAATAGGTCTGTTTCTGTTTCTCTGCCATTAATTGATACAAAATAATATTAATAGAAGCAAACCCATGCATCCTAGGGTGGAGAGGAAGAAGCACTCAGTATTATATCTATGCCATTTAGTGAAAAGAAAATTAAGTGATTTTCATGGTGCCCCATCAGTGCTTCTGTGTTTGGCATTTTTATGACTGTCAAAGAAGCACTGAATCTTAAAAAAAAAAAAAAAAGGGAGAGAGATGCAGGATCATCAATGTGTATAATCTTGATATACTTGGCTGGGAACTGGTTTTATTTATTGTTGTGTTACAGACCACACACATCATCCTGCAGGCATCACCCTGGAGTTTTCTACTGCATACTTTTAAGTAAATCCAGAGGGTGTGCAGTTAGATGAGACAGATGGAAACTGGGGTCATCCTAAAGGTGAAGTTCAGGACCAGCTGCAGGAGTAGTACAACCAGTCATTGCCTACAGACCTCTGTGGGTGCACTGTCAGACAGAGAATGGCCTCGTGTTCTTGCCCTTTCTTCATGGGTCAGTATTTAGATCACAATTCTCTAACAGCCATCAGAGACTTTTCCTCTGCTTCTGGTATCTTTCATTAAATTGGCTCTCAGACTTAAAAATTTTCAGGGGAAGTAGGTGTGCCCAGAACATGAGATCGGATTGACACTGTGTTTGTAGACTAAATTAAGATAATCATTCTTAGAGGTGGAAACACAACCACAATCATACCAAAAAATGTCAGTCCTTCACTTATTTTAACAGCCAGATTCTTGTCTTCTGTTTTCTCCACCACACCTGCAGATGTGGTACTCAATGGTAAGAGGAATCATTAATTCTTTCCTTGAAAGGCTCTGCTTTGAGAAAGCCAGTGTTCCCCTGTTATGACTTTCTTGCTGCCTTATGATACTCTGCAGAAAGAGAAAATCAGCAACTCTTTCCTTGAAAGACTCACATTTGAAAAGCTGGAGTTCCCTGCAGTGACCTTTTTTGCTGCTTTACTCTCATCTCCCTTTCATTATCTCTCTTCTCATGGGAACTGAAGAAAAATGCATACACCTTAAGTTAGGGAAAAGCGCAGTGACTGTGGAATTCACAGGTGGAGTTTAAGGAAGGTGGACTAAGGGGCACTGAATCTGTAATTTCTTTTATGTGTGCAGTATGTTTGTGCAATACAAAGCCGGCAAGGCCTTCCTGGCCTCCTGGGAGACACCCAAAAGGCTTCCTAGCAGATGAGAGTAATTGCAGCAAGTATGCTGGCAGCTGAAGGACAACCCCACGATAGTTTTCAAACCACAGTTGAGAAAACTATGTCAGGAACGTGTGACAGCAGGAGAGATGCCTGTGCGAGCTCCTCAGCTCTGTTCTGCACTACTCATGGAAGTCTTTTGCAAGATACTGGGTTTAGAGTGCTGTGATTTGTCCCAGACATTGCTTTAGAATGCTAAAATAAAATCATATAATTGTTTCAGTTGGAAAAGACCTGTAAGGCCATTGAGTCCAACCATGGTCTAAGTTTATTAAGCCTGGTGCTAAACCATGTGCCTCATCACCACATCTCTGCGTCTTTTAAACACCTCCAATGATAGGGATTCATTTAAAACCCTGGGGAGCCTGCTCCAGGCCTTGACAACCTTTTCAGGTTAAAAATTCATCCTAATATTCAACCTAAGTGTCCCATGTGCAACTGGAGGCTGTTTCCTTTTGTTCTATTGCCTGTTCCTTGGAAGAAGAGAACGACCCCCACCTAATACCAACTTCCTTTCAGGTAGTCGTAGAGAGCAAGGAGGTCTCCCCTAAGCCTCCTTTTCTCTAGGCTAAACAACCCCAATTACCTCAGCCACTGCTCCCTCCTCTTAAGACCTGTTTTTCTAGACTATTCACCAGCTTTGCTGCCTTTCTCTGGACCTGCTTCAGTACCTCAATGTCTTTTTTGTAGTGGAGGCCCCAACATTGAACACAGAGCTCAAAAAGTGGCCTCACCATTACCAATTTCTTCCTGATTCAGGACATACACCTTGAACTGGAAAAGTGTTTGACAGGTGATTGAAAGCCTCTGTTGAAGGCCTGTGACCTGGTCCACTGACATTGATTTTCTTGCTCAGCTTCCAGCTTGTTCTTGTAGAATGACAGTTTTAGTTTGGGTAATCTGGTGTATGGTCTTGCTTGCTATGTCTGCAGAGGTGTGAAATGGAAATGGAAGTCTTCCTCTGGGAGAGCAGAAAAGCACAACAAGGCATCATGGTGAGACTAAGGGTGGGACTGGAGTAAAATGCTGTCTGGAGTAAAATGCTGTTTGAGCACTGGTGCAAACAGGGAATAAAAAAAGATGCAGTAGCTGTTTCTTGTGAGCTGAAGTGTAAGAAACAGCAGAAACCATAACTGGAACAGTGAAAAGGTCTGGAGAATCACATTTTTTTATTTGTGCTGGTTTTTCTTTCCTAAATGAAAATAGGGGAGGCTTGGTTTGATTTTGTGGGGGGTTTTTTTGTTTGTTTTTGTTTTTGGTTTTGTGTTTTTTTTTAAGGATGTGTCTACTGAAAGACCTCAAGGTAAACTGTAAAGTCTGGCTTGGAAGGGCCTTATGTTTTCCCAGGGTTTTGCTTTGCTCTTCTGTTGTTCCTTGACCTTACTAGAATCCAGCTTTCCTGCAGTGGAGTCCTGCCTTGCTGAAAACTCACTCGTTGTTGGCCATCATGCAGATATCCATACGGTGAGATACTTTGGCATCAGCCCATTCTTAGATCACCTGTAGATGTGAGAAACCAGGTGCTAAGGGGTGTGCAGTAGGGCTGACATAACGTTGGGAGTATGGAGTTCTGAGAGAGGCACAGCCTCTGACTCCTGGGCAAGATCATAGGAAGAGCTGTTGTGGAAGCCAGGTGTCAATGAGAAGGTTACTGACAGCATATTGTCTTTTTAGCAAGTAGCATGCTCCAGCCTCTGCTGAATACCTATCAGCATGCCTAATTTGGAATGTAAAAATGCAAACTGGTACACTGCCCTTCTTATGTGGACACCCTTGCTTAATCCAAGTATGGGTAACAGAGCTTTCCCTCTAGCAAGAAGGGTTAGGAGATACTGTTCTTCCAGAGGCAGAGCTGCTGTGGGGTTTTGTACTTATTAACTGCATCAGTGCAAGGAGCCCCCAAAAAGGGATTACTGTTCTTGAGCAAGTAAAAAGCACTGAAGAATCCTCACCACGGAGCTCAAAAGCTTGCATTGACCTGCAGAATCAGTGGCAAGTAATGAGCAAACGAATTAGCAAGTGCAGGAAAATCTGATTCAAATCTTCTCATCTCAGCCTTCTTAACTAATAGTCACCTTCTGAGTGTTAGTGGACACAGTGCTTCCAGTCAGCTAACCCAGAATGACATCCCTGCTTCGATGTTAGCCAAGGTCCGCACTGCAGCCACACAAACAATATCTTTGCTGGACGTTATTTTACTAGCACCTTTTAATATTATTCTTTTTACTGCCTTGAAGATCGAGATATATGCTGACAAGGCTCATACTGAAGAGTTCTACTTCAGCTCTCTGATCAGAATTTAGGACTGTTGTCTACCGTACAAAGTCATTTTGAGAGGTATCCAACTTGAGCAGTTCCAGAACCCATTTGTCATTGTTGCTTAGAAGCACTTGATGGTTTTGATGCATTTTCAATCACTGCTTACAGCATTCTCTAATGTTTTCACAGTACTTGGCACGGTGGCTGTGTTTCATTGCTGCATAGGTAGGGTTTGTTTTTTACTTTATTTAAAACACTCTACTTGCAGCAGCTGTGACTTGAGCCCATCGAAGTAAAAAGAAGGCATTTTTATTGCTGCTGCAAATCTTTCTGGACTGGGTGCTTATAAGTACCTAGCACTAGAGACTCAGAGCCAGCAATACTGGCTGCTTAGACTCTGTGGGGGCAAAGTGAGACTAATGCCTATTTCCAGCCCCTCTGGTGAGAACTGCTCAGAGCAGAGAAAACCCCCTCTGTCCTCCCCAGCATGTCAAAATCCAGCAGCTAGCTGCTAATTGCCTTTAGAGTGATTCACATGCCATCTGCCATCTCTGGGATCTTTTGTCGTCTCTGGTAAGCTCGAGGCAGTTCCATAAACTTCATGTGATGGTTCTGTTGGTGACACTGACTTGGTGCGGCACAGTAAAAACAGCCACGCTGCTATGTCTAGAAATTAAGACACTGTTTTTGTGTTGTCACCCTGTGGCCTCGGGGATGAGGAGAGGAAAAATCCAAGAAAGATTATTTCAGTCGTGTGCCACTAAGCGGTCCCCATCCCGCCCTGTCCTCACAGAAAGCAGCTGATGGGTGGTGGGAGCGAGATATAAAAAATAACAGAAGTGCAAAGGATTGTCGTGTATTTGTGTATCGCAAGACATCTGCAAAGCAGGGTTGAGCAGAGGAGAGCGTGACCTCCCTGTGCAGTGGCTGAGGAGGCAGGAGGAGTCCGGCGTGCTAGGAGAGGTGAAGGTGCTGCTCCTGTCACAACTTATGTAACGGTTGCATAAGAGTGCTGATGCCATGACTGTCAAAAACACGCGTGAAGGACAGAATTTTTCCCTCCCTCTCATTCCTCATGGTTTGAATCAGAAGCTGAGTCCAAGATGCTACTGTTTATTCCTCTGCATAGCCAGGGATTCTCTCTACCCGCTACTCTAAGGGAACTGGGGGGCTCCTGCTTTTGTTTCATCCTACCTTGTTTTGCTTTCAGTTCTTATTTCTCATATTTTTTTAATTTTTTTTTTAAAATTTTTTTGCCAGCGTCTGCATTTCGATACCACTGCTGCTATTGTGGCTTTCAATAATTGAATGTTTTATCAGTATTTACTAAAGTCACCTGGATGATTGCTGCAATCCTACCTTGTTCTACAGTGCTCTTTTCAAAGCAGAGATGCTGCAGAATCTCATCTGGATTTTCTTTCCCCCACGCAGGCTCTCTTTAAGAATGCAGATGTGCATCATCTATAAGCCGGCGCACGAAACAACTTAATACGTTAGCCCGTCAGGGAATGGGGTAGTGAGGGAGAGTGAGAACATGGCATTATCCAGTCAGGCCATTCAAAACTGCACTCCCAATGCTGCTTTTCCAGGCACCCAGGCACCATCGGAGGGTGTTGTAGACCTCGGTCAGAGCAGGCTGTCTTGCATGCCAGTGAATAAATTAATCTGGGAACAAGAAGTCGGAAGGGTGACTGAGATCGCTGGCCTTCTCATTCCCCAGGCAAGCTTTTTGCCAGCTGAGCTGGGGATCGGTGAGTTCATTTAGCGTGGCTGGGCAATGGCACTTGGGTATAATCCTGAAACCCTCCAAAGCACCATAGCACTGCTCCTTTCTGCTGCTGCAGGGCTGCTGGTGCAGCAGTTTGTTTCTGGGTTTTATTTGAAGCTTTTGGCTCTCCTTTTTATTTCTTGCTAAATGCACGTAATTACTGGAGTCTGAAAAAGCAATTTGGTTTATATGACCTGTTTGGCTGGTGTTGATGAGGTGATGAGAGCAATGCTTCAATCAGCCAGAGGATTCCCTCAGGGCAGGTCTGGTCCCACCGGTGCATCCCTGTCCTCCTGACAGGAGATGGGGGGTGTGTGTGTGCTGCAGCCTGCTGCAGCAGCTGAGGACCAGCCGTTGCCATGGAAATCGCTAATACCACTGAAACGTGGAGAAGGGGCACTCCATAGACTCACGGAATCATTTAGGTTGGAAGAGACCTTTAAGTCTGAGTCCAACCGTTAACTCAGCACTGCCAGGGTGCCACTAAGCCGTGTCACTCATCTCCAGATCTACCCAGCTTTTAAATCCCTGCAGGGATGGGGACTCCACCACTGCCCTGGATAGCCTGTTCCAGGGCTTGACGACCCTTTTAGTGCAGCACACCAGCTTGATGGAAACCAAATGAAGAACAAACCCCCTGTCAGGCATCCCAGATGGAGTTTTAATTTCCTCCCTTTCCCCCCATCTTTTTGGCTTCTTGAAAGGCAGGAATATCAAGAGTCTGAGTTGCAGGGTGCTTAGCCAGCTCTGCCTCTCTTCTCCCCTCCCAAAGGCCAAGGGCAGCATATTGATGGCTGCCTAATGGGGAAGAGGGGAGGGGCACGAGGCTTTCATGAAGGAGTGTGCACCACTTGCCACTGGGGCTTTAGTGGGTATCATGGGATTTGTTTGCAGCATATGTGAAGCTGTTAATGATTGAAAAATTACCACAACAATTAGTCATGGATCGCTGAAGGCAAGGCCCCCAAATGGTGTGGACAATATGATTAAATCCATGTATGTGACAATTAACTCTCATGCAGGTTTATCCACCAAGGAGATGGGAAGAAGATGGGGAAAAAAAAAAATGACAGGCGAGAATAATGTGGCAGAATGGACCTGATACAGCTGGCACTATCAATTTTAATCTGACACTGAATTAATCACACTTGGATTAATCCCATTCTTATTGCACCACTCTGGTTGCCTGTTTATTTATATTCTCCTTCCTTTGTGTGCCACACGGAGGCATGACGGATTTAATTCCTGTCCGTTCCATGTTTCTGAAATTTAAAAGGCAAATCCTTCGGTCATGCCGTGTTGGGGGTAGTCTGTGGTGCAATTATCTCGTAAAAAATTAGCAGAGTTCAGATGTACTCTGCCGTGAATCCCCTCCTGTATCACAGCTGAGTAACTCTCAATAAATATTTGTCCACCCAGTATCCTCCCTGTGTGGATCTAGTACTGGTTGTCCAACCAGCCAGCCATGCAGACACACGTGTGATGATTTCCTTGTGCATTTGTGTTGCCATTAGGTAAAATTTAAACTATATTCTTACTCCGAAAAGTTGGACTAGGTGATGCTTGAGGTCCCTTCCAGCTTGGTATTCTGTAATTCTATGAATCTCACATGAAATTACAGAAACATTCAGTTTGGAAAAGACCCTCAGGATCACCAAGTCCAACCAATATCCCTATTCTATAAGATTCACCCTAAACCTTATCCCTGAGCACTATGTTGGAAATACTTTTAAACACATTCAGGGTCAGTGTCTCAACCACCTCCCTGGACAGCCCATTCCAATGCCTGGCCACCCTTCCTGTGAAAAAACGTTTCTTAATGTCCACTCTAAACCTACCCAGTCGCAGCTTCAGGCCATTGCCTCTTGTATCACCAGTTAGCTGTGAGAAGAGACCAGCACCAACCTCTCCATATTGTCCTTTCATGTAGTTTTAGGCAGTGATGGGGTCTCCCCTCAGCCTCCTCTTCTTCAAATTAACCATGCCCAGCTCCCTCAATCACTCCTCATAAGATCTCCAGGCCCTTCACCAGCTTCGTTACCCTTCTCTCCACTTACTCCAGCTGCTGGACTCCACCATGCTGACTCTCCATCATGCTGGACTTATGGAAAAGGTGTGGGTTTATGGACTGGACTAACCCCAGCTTAATTTCACATTTAGCTACTGCAAATCTCTCCCCTTTTTCTTCTCTTCCTATCCCTTTTTGGTTTTAGTTTGTAATCTCCAGAGAAGATGCTTTAACTTTGAATTCAGATTTACTCCAGACACATATGTAGGGACACTGTAAAGATCCAGTTTTACTGCAACGTATTACTGTTGTGGTTTGCAATGCTTACTGCCATTTTAAATGTTCAGACTGATGCTCTGTGTCATACCTTTTCTGGCTTTAAAAAATCTCAGTGAAAACAGTGGAGATTTGTAACTGTTCTTAAGCAAAGTGATTTAAAGGCATAAATGTTTCCTTTGAAATGACCAGTAAAATCTCTGCTGCTTTAAAATGTCAAACTTTTTATCTGCAGTCCTCTGTTTATGTATCAGTGACTTGAAAACACAAAATAGGTATATCTGAACTAGCTTCTTGTAGAGTTCTTGTCCTCCTGTTGTTAGAGAACACAATCTGTACTTCTACTCTGACCTTTGTGGGTTACCCACTAAGAAATGAGCAGGTCCTGTGAAGTCAGTGGGCAAGAAAGGTGTAGGACACCTTGAAATGTAATTCAGTGCCCAAAGAAACTTTGCCTTTCTGTGGACAATGGAGATTCAAAAGGTGGTTCAGTAGTAGGTACACCAGTCATTTATCTCCCCTTCTGCATATTTCTGCATGAGAATTTAGTCTTCATCACTCTTTTCTTTCTTTGTTTTTTCCACTTTGTTGGAAATCTCCAGGGAAATAACAAAAAATATTTTTAATATGAAACCTTTAAATCCATCACCCCAAATGCTGATGCTGGACTCTGATAGATGTGTAGTATGTTGATATTAGAGTTGATCTGGCTATGTTTTTAGTCTCAAGATGCCCAGAGAAATAGCAAAAGGGTTTCTTTTGGTTTTTGGTTTTTTTTTTTTTTTTTTTTTTGGTGGGTTAGGGTTTTTCAACTTAATTCGTTCTTTGGTGAGATCAGTTTTGGGTTCTGATCCTCTTGCGTCTTCTGGCAGCTCTGAAGAGCAGTTGAGTGTATGATAAACACGTAGCAGAGGACTTCTAGCCCTGGTGGGCAGCAGGGATGACTGACTTTACGTCAGTATCAAAGTGCTGTCTGTTCCATAAAATGCTAACGGTTTCTTCTTCCTGCTCCCCCATCCCTCCTGGTAGAGTCTGGTGTTTTGCAGTTGTGCTTACTGCTGCTGTTTGATGGATAGCAAATACATGCTGATGATGTAACTCGTTGACAACTATGGAAGTTACTTCTTTATTAAACAATTTATCAAGTGATTAGGAAACCATTTATATAGATTGTATTAACGTAACACCAATAGTTGAGCAAATTACTAATAAGAAAGTATGAGACAATATGAGATGGATTTTTTCAAGCTGTAGTGGAAGGAGTAATAAACTACTGTGAGATGATATTTTAAAAATATTAATGTAGTTTCTTAATATTAAATATTCAGAACTCGCATCACCCTAATCACCAATTTAGTAATAATAACAGGTTCTAGGCATCATTTATGGAAACTATGCACAGGTTATTATAGGATCTAAGAATAACTAGTAAGTATATACATTAATTGAACTCGATTAAACTGGAAGAGAAATCTTTGTGGTAGTGTACTGCTTGCGGTCAATACTCCACTAGCTCACTAGATGGACTCAGGCTGCTCCTTTCTGCATATGGCAGAAGGCAATTAATGATTACAAGAGGCTTTTGGTATTTACTCACAAAAATATTATCTGACAGTACCCAGAACTCATGGTGAGGTTGCTGTCGGTAGCTGTTAGAGGCTTTGGAGTTTCCCCAGGCTTCTGGGTGCTGGAGAAAGGAGGCAGATGATCTCTGGCCTGGTCCTGGCTCTCTAGATGATCTGTGTTATCTCCAGCGCTTCCATCTAGGCAGGAGGCTTCCAGGTGCAGGCAAGATGTCATGCGATGTGCAGTCTCAGCACAGATAGAGCAGATATAATAGTGGAGCACGTGTATGATAGCAGACACACCTTGTAATGGCAAAGCACACACTGTGCTCCCTGCTCATCTCCTTTTATCCATACAGCCCGAGACTAATGGGTCTTTGGACACAGGATAGCCAATCAAATGGCAGTTAGCCAAGATTCACCATATTAGGCAAAGCCATATGCTTGCTGTTCCCTTTTTAGGGCAGAACACAGCCTTGCACAAGGCAACCCTGTTGTACCTTGTTTACCACAGGGTCTGGGCAGGCCACAGACCCCAGACTTAGTGGATCCAGATTCTTTATCCTTTTTCCTGCGGTTGCTGTCCCCAAAACAGAGGGAGGGAGAGCAGAAAAAAACATGCCTGGGCAAACCAGGACATGTGTAAGGCTATTTTGGCCTGCTTAGGCCTACCACGACACAAGCATACTTTGTTTCATTTCCTCTGAGACTTCAGATCACTGGGGCTTCTTACACTGGATGGTCCATTGACCAAATGCACATTACATTTTACACCCATCAAAGTTTATGTGAATTTAATTAGGATTCATCAGAATTATTTACTATGTTTGCATTATGAGTAGAGTGAGAGTCATTTGCCTTAAGTTTGGTGAACAAGAGCTGAGTTTCATTGTGCAGTTGGCACAGTTAGGGAGAGTGTGGGCAGCAGGTTATCTGAGCTCCTCCTTCCCTTCTCCTCTGCCCTAGGAAGTTCATATCTGGAGTATTGTGTCCACTTCTGGGTTACCTAGTTCGAGAGAGACTGGGAACTACTGGAGAGTGTCCATTAGAGGGTTCATATGTGCTGAGGGGACTGAAGCATCTCTGTGAGGAGTAAAGCCTGAGTGACCTGGAACCATTTAGCCTGGAGAAGGGCAGACTGAGAGAGAATCTTCTCAATCCTGATCAATATCTGAAGGGTGGGAGTCAAGAGGATAGGGCCAAACTCTCTTCAGTGGTGCCCAGCAGCAGGACAAGGGGCAGTGAACACAAATGGGAACCCAGGAAGTTCCACCTAAACATGAGGAAAAAAATTAATTCCTGTGAGGGTGCCAGAGGACTGGACCATACTGCTACATGGGGATTGAACTAAATGACTTTGAAAGGTCCCTTCCAACCCAAACCATTCTATGAAATGGAAGTATGTTACAAATACTTGTAACACTTGCCCTTTACTACTCAGAGCTGGCTTCCAAACATCCCCCCTTCTTCAGCAGAAGTAAATCCTTTGTCCAGCTGATTAGCTAGGGAAAAAAAAAAAAAAAAAAAAAAAAAAAAAAAAAAAAAACACACCTTCTCTAGCACNATATAAGAAAAAAAAAAAAAAAAAAAAAAAAAAAAAAAAAAAAAAAAGCCATCTCTTGGAGACCTTTGCAAGGTCATTAGTGAAGCTTTCTTTTCAGAATGTGAATAAACCACCTGCCTTTCATAACCCAGGGGAACCCAAAGGCTGTGTGTGTCTTGGAGCACAGCACAGAGCAGCATCTGCATACTGCCAGACTGATCTGCTAATAGCCAAGGGAAGGGGAGGAGTGATGCCAGGGATGAGGAGAAGCGCTGAAACCTTGCAAAGTGTTAAGCAGTGCTCACCTCTTTATTAGACAGTTAATGCTGCCTGTAGCCTTACCAGTGGAGGATAAAAGAAGTGGGACGTGTTGCAGATAGTTAATTGGTCTTAGAACTGCATGTTGTAATTACTAGTTCACTTTCTTCTCTAGAAAGGAAAAATATATCCCAGAAGGGACCAAAGCTGAGACAGTTTTCATGTGCTAAAAATCTCATTTGGTCTTAAATGTTTCTATTATTTTTTTGTTTATGAAAGAAAAATAATTTCCCTGGCAGACTGATAACCTACAAGAATGCCACCACCTGAATCTGTCACATTTTAAGGATCATCCTTTATAGGTGATGGGGTGGAAACAGGAAAGGTTCTGTGTGCTTTGAAATAGATTGTGGGGCATGCATTGGTCTCTGAGAGAATTTCAGGGTCATATCAGTTATCTCTGGTTTTCCTCTTCATGATGAGTTGAAAAATCTGTCGCTATGTACAGACATTGTGTAGGCCTGAAGAGTGTGCAGATGTGTGGGTAACACCAAGGGACAGAACCAGATGTTGGAGAGGTGAATTGCAGCACCATGGACAAAGGTGCTGGAGGTTTTTATAGTATATGCAATGCACATTACGTTACATACCTGGGGCAGAGCAGCACCAGGCACCAGTACAGGCTAGGGGTCATCCTGCTGGAAAGCAGCTCCATGGAGAAAAGCGTTGGAGTCCTAGTGGACAGCAAGTTCTCCATGGGACTGCAGTGTGCCCTTGTGGCCAAGAGGGCCAATGGTGTCCCAAGGTGCATCAAGAAAAGTGTGTCCAGCCATTGTAGGAATCTTCTTCTCCCCCTCTACTCTGCCTTGGTGAGACCACATCTGGAATACTGTGTCCAGTTTGGTGCTCCCCAGTTCAAGAGAGTCAGGGACCGGCTAGATGGAGTCCATCAGAGCTCAAATAACCTAATGGCCTCACACTCATTAATGCAATGTCTATAGAGATGCAAACACACCATACCCAGCACTACCTGTAGTTAACACAACAAGTGAAGTGTGTTTTTGTGTTGCAGTGGAATACAGAGCAGGCAGCAACATTAGTGCTGCATTTATGTCTTGTATTCTAATGTAAATGATATTTTTAAAATTATTTACAGGGAATACAAGTTCTCTGTGTGTTATATGTTAGTGTTTTAAAAATACTTCCACAAGGAAATTATTTAGAGTCAGTTTGCTGGAAAGACACAAGGTAACTAGTTAATTTTAAAATTATTTTTATTGAGGGTGAGTAATTTTCAGTTGACTGTTAATTGATACTTAAAATTTTAGTCTTCCTGTAAGAATAAGCTCTTTCCTCTCAACAGCTTCAATTTCATCATTATGGTCTTGCAGTTTGATCTCCTCTGAGTATCCAGTTTATACAAACTCTAAATTATTTGTCCAGCCACACTTTCTCACTTTTGCTCCTGTTTACTCCATGTCTTTCAGGCTAAGAACAAAACCAGTTGTGTTATTAAGCAGAAGATTAAATTGTGAACTGTTTTATTTGACTCACTTTTTGGAAATGTGACTTCAAATAAATCAAGTTACAGTACTAAGAGTCACAATGGTTGGGGTTTTGGTTGTCTGACTCTTACCATGATAGTTTTTTCCAAGGACTGTCTAAGTAAACAGAAGCATTTTGACTCCTTTTTCAGACCTGTTTATTTGCTGTAGTTTAGTTGTAACAGTTTAGCAGTTGTTCTAGAACTAGATTCCTTGCGGCTGCTAGACAGGTCTATGAAGAGCAGAGGGATATAAAAAAGGGATGACTGTCTCATCCCTATTGATATAATTACTATGTTCTCATTACATGGAGGAGGAGGAGGTTTGCAGCCCTCCATCTTTAGTGTGGTTGTTTTCTCCAGCCCTGAGTTGTGCTTGAAATGTAGCAAAGACAAATCTAGCCTACATTTGGGTTTTCCGCTCATCTATAACTGCCCTTTGTATTTTCCCAGCACTTACAGAGACCTCCACTAGCCCTATTTCAGCTTTAGCCCTCACTGTTGCAGCAGATTTACCTCCCACATGAGAAGCAGCTTTGGCTTCCCCTCCAGTTTGGTTGACATTCAGGGTATTTAGAACATCAAAATGAACTTTTGGCTCAGTTTAATGGTAATACCACACTACAGCCCAGACATGATATGAATCATAGAATCATTTTCCTTGGAAAAGACCTTTAAGATCATCAAGTCTAACTATTACTAACTCTACCAAGACCAGTGCTAAGCCATGTCCCTCAGCATCACATCTCTGCATCTTTTAAACATCTGCAGGGATGGGGATTCAGCCACCTCCTTGGGAAGTCTATTCCAGTGTTTTGTAACCCAAAATATGGCCTTGCAGCAGCTTCAGGAGAAAAACTTTCTTTCCATTATTCATTTCTTGTTTTCATATCTAGAAATAAATGAAGCTTTTGATACCATCTCCCATAACATCCTCATAGGTAAACTCAAGAAAAGTGAGTTAGATGATTGGACCATGAGGTGCATTGTTAACTGGTTCAGCAGCAATTCAGAGAGTTGTGATTAGTGGTGCAGAGTCCAGTTGGAAATCTGTGGCCAGTGAAGTTTCCCAGGAATTGGTACTGTTTCCAGTTTTGTTCAGTATCTTCAGCAATGACCTGGATGAGGGGACTGAGTGTACCTTCAGCAAGTTCATTGATGATGCAACAGTGGTGGTGTGGCTAGCACACTGAAGGCTGTCCTGCCATCCAGTGAGATCTGTCAGGCTGGAGAGCTTGGTGAGAGTGAACCTCATGAATGTCAATAAGGTCAAGTGCAGAGTCCTGCACCTGAGGAGGAGTAACGCCAGGCACCATTGGTGTTGTCCTGCTGGAAAGCAGCCTCATGGACAAAGACCCTGGAGTTACAGTGGACAGTAATAGTCTCTTTTCAGTGGTGCCCAGTGATAGGACAAGGAACAGTGGGTACAAGCTAGAACACAGTAGGTTCCACCTCAACATGAGGAGACTCTTCTTTATGGTGAGAGTGACAGAACACTGGAGCAGTCTGCTCAGAAAGGCTGTGGATTTTGTGTCTCTGGAGACTTTGCAAATCCACCTGAATGTGTTTCTGTGCAGCCTGCCCTACGTGATCCTGCTTTGGCACAGGGATTGGACTCAGTGATCTCTAGAGGTCCCTTCCAACCTCTAACAGCTGTGATTCTGTGAAGCTGTATTCCTGAATGAGTTTTCCCTTCCTAAAAAAGGCTTGTCTGTAGCGAAGGACTTGATGTATGAATACTTCTTGCTTGCTTAAAATAAAGACAGTGCCTTGAAAATACATTATTTGGAATTTCCTTCTTAGCATATCTGACAACTTAGTGGGGCAGCATTTGGTTGCTACAACACATGCTTTGCTATGAGACAGGACAAGCTTCCAACTGTGCCTGCAGAAAGCATTTGAATTGCAGTTCACGTACAGCACAAAATAAAAATGTCACGTTTGGAGGAGGGTTATTGTTGTTTATGCAGCTTTGCTGAAAGAATTGCAGAATAAATGATTGCCTTGTACTACAGCACAGTATTAGATCAAGAACCGATTGCATTATTAGCTGCCAAGTTGTGAGTGGCCTGGATCCTTTTGTGTGCTCCCATGTAAAACTGCTTTGAAGATTACTGGTCTGTCTGTTAAGTCTCTCATCCTTTTTAACATCATATTCAGGTTGCTCTTGCATCACTTGCCCTGTGATAACTCATTGAACTATCAGCTCCAAATATTCGTCCAGCCTAAGGAGGCTGGGCAGGTGTAGGAGAAAAAGGTCAGATCATGAGGAAGAATATTCTGTTGCCTCAATTTTGGAGTAAATTAGTATTTTGCTTTCGTTCATAAAGGATTTACTTTTGGAGCAGTATCGGTCGGTGTCCATGTGCACATGCTCTTGATTGCTTGGCACCCAGGCTCCACTTTGATTTTTGGATTGGCAGAAGTAATGATGCCAGAAGGTCCAAGTGTAGGAGAATAAGTGGCCCTTGAAGGGCTTTGCTGCTAAACTGCAGCAGCAGCAGCTCTGCCTCGAGACATGTACTACTTCCACAAGGTGAAAATGCAAGTTGCCAGGACAAAGTTTAGGATTGCTAAGGAATTTTCCCATTGAAAACAACATTGTTGTTGTTTTGACCTGAAAAAAATACTTTTATTCAAAACTAAAAGTGTGTAAAAAACAGCTGTTTGCTTGCTGAAAACATTTTTGTGATAAACTATTACAGAAATACCTATCTGTTCTGACAAATGTTTTGATTTTTTTCATTGTAAGCTTACGCTGGTAATGAGAAGCAAGATAATGAAAGGATTCAATTAAGGCTTGAATCATGTTAAAAGAGTTTTATATACATTTTTTTCCCTGTGGTGTATTTGCTATGTTGATGCATTTGCATTTGGGAGTGGCCAGTGTGCCATGGTCCTGTATGTGCTCTCTGTGGTGCTGTTTGTCACCTCAAGGAAACGGCTTAAAGCTGTGCTGTTGCGGTGCAGATTACTGGCATGTTGTAATATGGTTACTCCACTAGCCACTTGGTTTAGTTGTTATATCACCCATTTGATGGGCCAGACTTTGTCCAGTGTGATACAGGCCTTTCCCAAGAATACCACCTGGAGATCTGCCCAGAGGATGGATAATTAGGAGCAGCAGGGTGTGTGGGACAATATGGGCACTTGTCTCAAATGACTGTCAGATTCTTTGAAGACGTTTCATGTGAAAATAGATGTATGGATGATCTATTAAGAGCATGGCAGTCTCTAAAAAAATCCAGAAACCTGGCCTTTAGTGCTGTACATGTACATTTATATGTGTTGAGGATGTGCCTGGTGGTTTTTGGAATCAAGGTGTGTAGGCCTTCATTATGAGGAAATAAAAGCAGGAATGATCTGAGCATTAAACTGAGATACCAATTTACATGGTGCCTCTTCAGCACCAGGGTGGTGGACATGAACAGATTGCCCAGAAAAGTTATGGAACCTACAACCCTGAAAGTGCTTGTAGCCAGTTTGGATGGGGCCTTGAGCATCCTGGTGTAGTAGGAGGTCACAGATGATCTTGACAGTCCCTTCTAAACCGAGCCAGTTTATGATTCTATGATATACGAGGTTGGCTGTGTGGTGGTTTGGCCCTAGCTGGGGACCAAATGCCCACCAAAGCTACTCTATTGCTCCCCCTCTTAGATGGATGAGGGACAGAGAGGGGGTAAATCTAACAAAGGCTGGTAATAAGATAGAAGTAATTCTATCTATACAAGAAGATAGAATAAAAAAACCCCAAACCAACTGTATTTAACAATGCAAAGCACAAGCAAAGGCTGTGTGTAGGAGTAAAAGCAAAGAGGGATGTTATTCTCCATTTCCTGTCAGCACACGGTGGTTGGTCACCCCTGGGAGACAGGGCTCTACATGTGACGGTTGCTCTGAAGGACATATGCCACAGGCAAATACCCCCACCCTTCCATCTTTCACTTAGTATCTGAGATGATGTCATATGGCATGGCCCTTTGGGCAGGTTGGGTCAGCTGGCCTGGTTGTGTCCCCTCCCAAGATCTTACCCATCCCTTAGAGTACTCTTGGGGAGGGGAAATGTTGGAAGAGCACAGCTTGGGTGCTCGGCTTAACAGTAGCCAAAACACAGCTATGTTATCAACATACAGCTACAGCGCTGCAAAACCCAGTACTGCAAAGATGGTCTGAGAAGTAACTCCAGCTCAGCCAAACCAAATACAGGCTGTAATAAAGCCTTCCAAACTAGTTTTTCCATAAATCTGTATTTCACCTCAGGATTAGCTTCCAGCATTCAGCATCAGCTAGCCCAAATCTTTGGTCTCATTACATTTTCAAACCTTTTAGTTGCTTGGGCAAATGGATGAATGAGAAGGAAATCTTCAAAAGCTTGGGTGAAAATAGTACTGTAGGAGTTTGTTAAATGAATTGCCTTTGATTCTTAATTTATCCGTGAGGTTTTGCCTTAACAGAGTAAATGTCTACAGGTTTCTGTCACAGCAATAGCCATTTGTGCTAGAGGCTCAGTGGCTCAGGGAATGGGAGCAAGCGTTGAGGGATTCGGGGTATTCTTGTAGAACAGGAAAGCCGTATTTTCTAATTTACCCAGGTTGTGTGGAAGTGTCTTCATTTGCCTTTACATACAGTGTAATCTTAAACATGTGCTATTATAAGCATGGTTTAAAAACATTTCTCAAACTGGAGGGGAGGGGAAATGAGCTGAAAATGCGTATTTATAATAATGGGATGTTGGACCAAGACCATCGTCTGTAAGATGCAAGGAGCATATCTTTGCAAGAGCAGCAGCAGTGAAAATATTAGATGAGGATTAAAATATATCTTTCTAATCTTCTGTTATGTTGCCTGAGTAGGCTCTCATCCCTTTGAGAGAATGTGCTGTAATTCCGATAAATACTGTGTGAACTTGCCTAGTGTCTTAGTGATTTCTTCCTCCTAAAACCATTGATGGCAGAAGGCAGAGAGGTATTCTGTTGCTAAAAGACACATATGGAGGCTGGGTCCCACATGCCACCTCAGCACAGCACTGAGGTGTTTCCTGCCCTCAGAGTTTCAGGAATATTTCAGCTGAGAACTCTGTTGGTACATCCTTCCAATGGTCCCTGACATCAGTAGTTTTGCTTAATTTTCCAGGCTTTTCCTTTCATTTAAACTAGTTTCCTTCAAACTAGTCCCTAGCCTGGCTTCAATGTATGATAGAATATCTGTACATTTTTGTCAACTGGACCAAGCACCCACAGAGTTGCTGTGCTGGCAAACCCAGAAGGAAGAGCAGGGGGTACCTGGAGGGGGAAAGTTGAGATGAGTGATGGAGGGGCAGCCACCTCTTCTGCCTCAGCTACGGAGGAGAACAGACATCTAGAAGGGTGAGGTAACCTGGGCCTTGTGTTCTCTCTGGTTCAGCTCCCTGCCCAGAAGATGATGAGGAGGTGAAGGCCAGGTCCTGAGTGCATGCTGGCTTTTTTCACACTCTGCGAGGAGAGTCTAGGCACAGGGTGGGGAGGTTGGAGTGGGAATGGCCCCAGTGTCTCTGATGAAGGACCACTAGGTAAAGGTTTGTGAGCTTTCTGATATACAGGCTTGGAACAAATAAAAATTCAATAATCTTGATTTTTTTTTTAAATTTTGCTTTTTGGGTTTTTTTTTGTTTTGTTTTGTTTGGTGATTTTTTGGGGTTTTTTTTAGGTTATAATATGATTGTCTTGACACTTGCTGTCCAGGCACATAACAGCATGACACGACAGGCTTGGCTGCAGCCAACCTAGCTTCTAGAGATGGAGCTTCTGGTGGTGCTTTATCCTCTGTGCACATCACTAAATGCTCTGCTTTTACATCTCAAGGTGTCTTATAGTCTTTTCAATCTTGTGTTAGCCTCCATTTGAGGAAAGAGGTTTAAAAGCAGCTATTTTCATGTCATTATTTGTAGTGAGAGTTGGACTTCCTTTTTGAAAGCTTCCCAATTCACCACACTTAAATGTACAGGTTTTGTGCATCTCTGCTACCACTCCCTGCTCCTCAGAATGTGCCTGCGACTTTGCTCCTCTGTCCCTGCTTGGGTTTTTTCCCTCATCTTATTTTCTAATGGCAGTTGTTCCTGGGTTTTCTGTGTCAGGCAGTTGAGAAGAATGATCTTCTGCGGCACTGTAATGTTTGTCAGCTCTTTCCAAACCTGAGTTTTAATGAACAGTTTAGTTCCTTGCCTTTGTGCTTCCATCTCTGCTGTTTTACTGCTGCGCTGGAACTATCCCTGTGTGAGGAAAGGAGTGCCTGGCAGAAAGACAGGATTTCTATCTTTCCTGCCTAAATGTTTCCATCTGACTGCATTTATCCAGCTCCCTCTTTCTTGTTCTTTCTTTGCCTTCATAAGGAAGTTAAAGAGAAATGACACATCCCTAGGCCCCTTTATACTCATTTGTGTATCTGTATTATAACAGCAGTGCTTAGCATAATCTTGCTCCCCTGCATAATCACTGTAATAATTTATGCATCTGTTTTGTAACAGGACTGGGCCAGATTCTGAGATGCAGCAGGGCAGTTCTGGCTTTCCACTGTGTTTTCTGGTTTGGCTAGTACTCTCTCTGCAAAAGAAGAGGAAGGGGCCTCAAGTTGTGCCAGGGGAGGTTTAGGTTGGTCATTAGGATAAATGTCTTCCCCTGAAGGGTTGTCAAGCCCTGGAACAGGCTGCTCAGGGAAGTGGTGGAGTCACCATTCCTGGAGGTATTCTAAATAGGTGTAGATGTGGTGCTGAGTGACTTAGTTTATTGATACCAGTGCTGGGTTAACTCAATGATCTTAAAGGTCTCTTCCATCCAGAATGATTCTGTGATTCAGTATTTTTTGTACATAGTGTTTTCTGTGTCAAAACACCAGAAACCAAAGTCTTGTGGACTTGAGAACTACCTTTTGTTCTTCTGATTTTGTGGAGTTGTTCTCAGCTCAAAAGGTTGTCCAGCTTTGGGAAGGGGCAGCAGAATAGGAACGACACAGCTGGATTCAAGTTCATTCTCTTTCTGATTGTTCTAAGCAAGATGAGCAAAGTGAGGAAAGCTGAGACCTAGTGCCTAAATTACCTTCTACTCCTTGGGTGACTTGAGAGCTATTAAGTTCCTGACTGTCCTCTGATGGCCTCTCCAGACCCCTACTGCACTGCAGATAAACCTGTGAGGCTTAAAGAGCCTCTGCCCTAATCCAAAGGTTGATAAATACTGATAGAGAGACCATTTCCTCACAGGTTGCTATATTAAGGAGCAATTTGGATGCTGGCTGCAGAAAGCAGAGATTCTACAGAGACAGTGCGGGCAATGTCTGTGTTAAAGAGGTCAAAGAGCTGCATCATCTGTAGTCATCGCTGCACAAAGCAGTGTGGGGAGGGCAGCACCGGAGCCAGCACCCGGGAGGAGCAGCTCTGGGTGGAGCTCTTCTCCTCCTCCATCATTCTTTTCTTTTCTCAGTGTTGACCTAGTTTATTAGTGTTAATTTTATTAGTGCATCTGCTTCATTTTTGTAACTATTAAATGCTTTTAGGGCATCACAATTTGATTATTTCAGTGCCTCTCTTGGTATAATTGAAGCCTGAATGAATGCAGCCTGAAAACACACTTTATTCTAACTTGATAAATCTTGTACAGCTAAACCAATTTATGTTAATACTTCTTCTGTTTTTGCAACCTTGTGCTTATGTAATTTGTTTAGTGGTGATTTTTTTTTTCTTTACCCAGAGTGCTGGAAACTGTGACATAGATCTCCCTGCTAGGTCTATTCCTGTATGAAACTTTTAAATGCTTCGTGTTTAGGAGCTTACATAACATCTCCAATCTCTGTAATAGGAGGTTGACAACCCAATTAGACATCCATTGATTGTCCCCATCCATTCATTTGCATCCTTGCCTCCTGCTGTTCTGGCTTCTCATATGGTATCTTTTCATGTCAGCCGTTTTACATTATTGCTAGTTCATTTGGTCTCAGGTGCTGTGATACTTTCCTCATTCCCTCTTTGTGCTTTGATAGCCTTTCATTTCCTGCTTCAGTGTCATTTTTTCTTTATCATCCATTGCTGCTCTGAACTAGAATTGCTTCCCCCTGGTACCGGGGGAAGGTTTCCAGTGCAGTAAAGGAGAATCACAGCATGGTGGGGATTGGAAGAGACTTCTGGCGATCATCTAGTCCAACACCCCAGCTAAAGCACAGTCATATAGAGCACATTGCCCAGGATCACAGTGTCCAGGTGGGTTTGGAATCTCTCTAGAGAAGGAGACGCCACAACCCCTCTGGGCAGCCTGGTCCAGGGCTCCAGTACCCTCACAGCAAAGAATTTTTATCTCATGCTTAGATGGAACTTCTTGTGTTTCAGTTTGTGTCCCTTGTCCTGTCACTGGGCACCAGTGAAAAGAGTCTGGCCCTATCCTCTAGCCCCTTACCCTTTTGGCAGGGAGGTTGGACTCGATCTCTGGAGGTCTCTTCCAACCTCTAAGGTTCTGTGATTCTGTGATATATTGATCAGCATTGAGAAGATCCCCAAAAGAAGCTTCAGATGCAGCTCCCCTGCCTGATGTTCTTCCTAAGCTTGTGATTTTGAGACCTTGCTCAGCTTGTTCTGAAGGGATTCTAGGAAACCTAGCAAGATCCTTCTCTTTCACCTAGCGATAGTCTATATGATCAATGTGTGGATGAGGAACCAAGAGGACTAATGCATTGCTTAGCTGCTTTGGGGTACTGGCAATACGCAGCCTATGCTCATGTCTTCTCTAGAAGGTAGCTTTGACTTTTCTACTCTTTGTGAACAAGAGGAAAATGAGTGCTTCACTAAGGAACTCCAGGGATGTTGCTAGAACCCACGAGCCCCAGGGTATCAGCGCCTCCTGGATTAAAAGGCCTGATACTTTTGCTGGCTCACCATGCGGCGTCTGATAAATTATTTCAACCCTTGAGCAAAGTCTTGCTGTAGATTTAGGCCTAAAAATGTAATGGCTCATTTTCCTGAGCCTGTCCTTACTAGTTACTGCACCTCTAGTAATTGTTTTGGGATGGTTTAACTGTTTTGGTTTAGGTATGCACCATAACTTTTCACGGATCATTAGAATAATTTGATTGCAGTTAGGAATGATTTAAATTGCAGCTCTGTTGCTCACCTGTTGTGATGTTCTTGATGGTAGCTTGCAGATTTTTGCAAAGCTCTGACTTGGCAGAATAGTGTAATTTACAATACTCCACAGACTTTTTTCCATTGGGAAACTGAGAACACCTGCCATCTGGTTGGACAAGGAGTAGCATAAGCTGCAGAAGCAACGGACTGTTGGGAATGTTGTGATGCCCTGGAAAGTTTCAAAGATCCAGTGCAATGTACTTGTGCAAGGTACAAAGCTGTAACAGACAGTCATCTGTGCTGTGCATTTGTCTTTTTATTTTTCTCCATAATCAGAAGTCCCACACTTGATAGCATTTGATTTCTTTTCTCACTGTGAGTTTAGGCACTAGTTTGCTATGGTGCACAAAAGAACTTGAAACCCTGCTAGACATTCTCTGCAATTAAAAATGAAGTTGATGACATTAACACCCTTTCTGTTTGTTGTACTGATGGCTCAGTTATTTGATAATTATTAGAGATAGAACAGATAAGGAGCAAGAGGAGTCAGTGGCTCAGCGAATTAGTAGCTGTGTTCAGAGCCTTTCACCATTAGGTCACCAGTCTCACCCAGATTGGTAGTGACCAAAAATCACTGTCAGGTTAGTGCTCAATGACCCATGCAAAATGGATTTGTGTTTCCAGTCTGGATGTATTGCCAGCCCCTGGGAACAACTGGCAGTTGTTGATACCCTTGGTGTTTTCCTCAGAGAAACCAGAAGCAAATCAAGCCTTCTCTTGTGAAAGCATCACCCCAAGAGGAGAGTGATGGTAGAAGCTCTCATCAGGCCTGTCTGGGGTGTGTGACTCTCTGCAATATGCAGGTAGTCTTGGCAAAGGAAACTTGTCAGTCAAGTACCATTTATTAATAATACTGGTACATTTAAAGTATGTTCAGAAACAATCTGTGATGCAGAACAATTAGAAAACATTCCACATCAGGCTTCCCCAAGGAGGCTCCAATCCTGGAAGTGTTCAAAGCCAGGTTGGATTGGGCCTTGAGCCTGGTCTAGCAGGTGATGTCCTTTTCTGTGATGTGGGGCTTGGAACTAGATGATCTTTAAGGTCCCTTCCAACCCAAACCCTTCTATGATTCTTGCACAGGTGGAAAGAGGAGAGAAAACATCTCCTTATGATCTTCCTGAAATATAGAATAACAATATCTCAATGGGGTTTTTTTGCTCCCTAATGTTAATAATAATGCCATATTCCAGCATAGTTTCATTTCTACCAGTTAAAAGCTTATTAAGCTGCTATCATGGTAAATAGGTTATTAACATTGAAAATGAATGTCACTAGCATCATTGACAATTCTTGCAATTCCCTTAATATCCCTTAAATGCTCAGTATAATGTACCAATCTGTTGAAGTTTGGGATCTGAGGAATTACATGTTCTAAAAAATGGTATTTCAGAAACCTTTTTTTTTTTTTTTTTTTGGTCACTACTTAGTGTAATTCCCAAGAACTTTTTTTTTTTTTTTAAATTGCAGTATTTAGAGCTCTGTCCACCCAATAATTTATTTTGCATTGCTGTATTTGGAATCAAATTACTTTTCTTCTTTCTGTGTCTCCATACTTTGCCAAAGTTTACTCCAATTAAAATATAATGTGCCTAATTACTGTTGCTTGGTTTCCAAAAGGCCACTTTGCTATATTTTTTTTGACTATTACTTTGAGGGAAAGGGGTGTGTGTGCAAGGGTTGTAAGCAGTCAAAACTACTATTAGAGTGGCATCCAAGTGTTCTTGTGTTCTTGATGAAGATTATTGTCAAGGATTAGTTGAATGACAGAGGCTCTTTATGAATGCCTCTCCCTTTCCAAAGAGACTGATGGGCTGGAAAGAAAACAAAACCAGCTTGAATGGAAATAATAACAATAAAATTAAATAGATACAAAGAGATGCAAACCAATATCCAAACCAAGCCTTGATGGCAGTGATGCCACTGTCACCGCTGATTCTGGGAGCAGGTACTGGGGAAGCCCTAGACTGGACTCGGCAGCAGACAGGAACTGCATTCAAAAGCTGGATTCTGGAACTGGATTCAGGATCATATGAAAAAACCATAGCACAAAAAACATAGCTGTGTGGTGGGCAGAGTCAGAAGTCTGAGATCTGCTCTTGCCTTCTTGTGTGAGTATGTCTAGGTCATTTAGGGCAAGCCCTCGTGAGGTATCTGAGTGTTGTGATGCACAGTGTCTAATGGAGTTGGCTCCCTGGAGCTGTGGGAGCAGGTTTGCTCCTGTAAAGGAAGAGAAATTTTGTTCCTAGGCACTTAAAAAGTTGAGGATGGTGAGAGCACAAAGAGATAAATGTAGTTTGTGAACACAGGGACATAGAAAGGGCCTGTCTCTGGTTGCCACAAGCAAAAGAAGTTTCTTTTGTACTGGCCAAGGACCGGAGTTACAAAGGAACTCCCAAACTGAAGAGACCTTAATTATTTGTTAATAGAACAATCAGCAAGTGTAAAGCAAACTGCTGTTCCACAACCTCTTCCTGAACGTAAATCAATCACATTGATACAGCTATGTTTTTCTTACCTACTGTGCATTCAGCTTCTTGAAGAATAGTAAATGAGAGGAAAGGAGTGCTGGAGGAATTAGCACTTCAGGCTCTCCTTTCATTCATCAAAGAGATGAATTTTCAAGTTTAATACAGTTCCACACATGCTGCCATCAGCAAAATCATTACATTAAAGAAGTTTCAGAAATTAATAGGGAATTAAGGGAGGCATGTTCTGAAACTCTAAAGACAATCAGAAAGACATCGAAGATTTCCTTTGATCTTCTATATATTTTCCAATAACAATATATATTTTCCCTCAATAAAGGCATGAATCACAGAATCCTAGAATCATTTCAATTGGAAAAGACCTTTAATATAATCTACTGCAACCATAAATGATCAACTATACACAGAAGAAGGCATAGTCTTCTGAAGCAGTGCTCCATCAGTAAGAACACTTGCCTGGGTAAATCCTCAGCATTAGTTCAGCAGAAACCTCATTTTAACATTAAAAAAAAAAAAAAAGAAAGAAAAAAGCAAGAAAAAAGCTGAGCTGTCAGAATGGAGTCTGATTCATTGTATTATCTATTTTCAATTTTTCTTCCTAGTCCAGTGCTTATATATTAACCCTTGTAGTTCTATCTCTCCTGATTTCTACAAGTGGATGAAGTAGCATTTCCAAGCAACTTGTTTGTCACAGTGGGCTTGCATACTTTTTGGATGCCTTCTCCATCCAACCCAAGTCGTGGTGAGGTACAGTGCTATTATGTGATACCACACTTGTGGGGAAAAAAACACCACCAGTAAGCAATAATCAGGACCTCTTTCTCAAGTTTCACACTGGAAGAAGGCAGCTTCTGGTGTTGAATATTTCATGTCTGTCACAAGCAGTGTCAGATTCTGATATTCCTCTTTGTATTCTGTCTTGCATATATATTGGCAGAGTGAGTCTTATAGTCCATTCCTGACAGGTGTTGAGTTTAGGAAACACGCTTCGACTGAAGAGCCATCACAGATCTGTCTAGGGCTATCTTTTAGTCCTTTCTGATCCTTGTCCTCTGCTCTGCACTAGTGAAGACACATCTGGAGATTTGTGTTCATGCCTGCACTCCTCAGTACAAGAAAGAGATGGACATTTTGGCGGGAGTCCAGCAAAGGGCCACAGAAGTGAGTAAAGACTTGGAGCATCTGTCATGTAGGAAGAATCTTGCGAAAGCAGAATGCTCAGGGAGATCTTCTCAGTATATATAAATATCTAATGGGGAAGACTAAAGAAGATAGAGCTGGACCCTTCTCAGTGGTGTCCAGAGATGGGAGGAGATGGCAGTGTACACAAACTTTGATACGGGAAATTCCACTTAAACATAAGAAAAACTCCTTTTTACTGTGAGGATGGCTGAGCACTAGAACACCTTGCCTACCCTTACTAGTGCTAGTAAGGGCCTTCAACCTGTTGTCCTGAGACATGATGGAGACATCTGCATCACAGTCAAAATCTTACAGGGATTAGCTGGGGGCTCGTGAGCTAGTAAGAGCTAACAGGGAAACATTGGTGAAAGTGGTGTTTCTCTAAGAAGGTAGCATGACCAACAGACCAGCCTCTGCACAAATGAGCAGCATGAGCATCAAACAAATAAAAATGAAGGAGGAGTTGGAAGCCACTGTGCTTCTGGGAAGCTATGATATATTGGCCATTACTTAAACTTGTTGAAATGAATCCTGTGACTGCAGTGTGACTGTTGATGGCTACAAGCTCTTCAGAAGGAACAGGAGATGAAGGAGGAGAGGTGGTGCTGCACTTTACATGGAGAAATCAGTAGAATGTGAAGATATGTCCTTAAAGAAGGGCCACAAGCAAGTCCGAAGCTTATGGATAGAAATTTGACACAAAGGCAACAAGGGGAACCTTGTGGTTGTCTACTACAGGCTGCCTGGTCACGGGGAGCCTATTGATGAAGCCTTCTGTAATGGTTTAAAGCAAGACCAACAGGTTAACCTGCTTGCTCCCCAAACACAGAAGTAAGAGAAAAGTAACACACAAAACCTCAATGTTGAGATACAGAGATAAGGGTTTAATATAACATAACATAATCATAATTACCCTAGCTTAGCCTACCTACAGAAAAGCACAGTGAAATGCAGGAAAGGGAAAAAAAAAACAACAAACACCATGAGACAGAAAACAAACAAAAAAACCCAGCAGCTACTTGATTCCCACCTGTCTCACTGCCATGCCTGTGGAAAGGAGCCAACACTCAAAAACCCAGAACCAGCAACCAGAGCAGGAAGTCTCCCATGGTAGAATCTGAATTTCAAGCCCCATAATACTTTGCTCCAGCCAGCACTTTAATTTTGAAGCTGGCAGGAGGCTGTAAGGTATGAATAGCAGCAGACTAAAACTCAACCTATGACACCTCCCTAGTCCAGCTGCAGGAGGCATCATGCTCACAGGTGTGCCCTGGTGAGGCATCTCAGCTATCCTGATATTCCCTGTATAAGTTTGTATATGTTTGAAAATCCCAGATGTCTTAATAGCTGTCATGTTACATCCTTAAAAAGAAGTAAGTTCAGTGTCCATCCTCAATTTCATGATGTACCTGATTGCCAAACTGTGGAAGGACCAAACGAAATGAGAAATGGTAATCTGACGGTTGTGTAACCAATATATGTTGCTAACAGCCATCACCACTGTCCAGACAGCATTTTGGGTTTGGGTGGCTCTCTAGGGTCCTTAGAGAGAAAACAAGAGTCAACAGAAAGCCAGGTGATGGAGATTCAAGGTGGAAGGGTGTTCAAAGGATAAATATTATTTGTGTAGGAAGATTTTTCTCTGTGAGAAGGAATTGTAGTGGTGGGGAAAAAGGAGCTTTTCAGCTGAGTGTGGCAGGGATAGAAAATTTAATCTTGTTGAGAAGCTACAGGCTGAGGGGAGCATCTCTGGTATCCACAACCATAGCAGATGTTGAGCTCTTTGATGTTGGTCCTCTGTTTTGTAGAAACATATGCCCCTGCAGCACTAGGGGAAGAAATGTTGGCACTACTTTCTTGCTTTGTAGCAGCTGTAACTTACACCTCAAAAACCCGTGACATGGTCTGGTTTAGCATTCCTCTAAGCCATCAGGAAAAGAGAGGAGGGGGTGTTGTCTCCTTTCTTGGCATTATACTTCAGGCAGCTCCTTCCAGCTATCACAGTGTACTGTTATTTTCTAAGGTACCTCTATGAGGCTTTGCCCTCAAGTGGAAATAGTGTGATTCATCACCATGCTTAGTTCTTCTCAGCTGCTTGGGCTGAAAAAAGCCTTTTCTTCAGAACTCTGAAAACATTACTTTGGAGAGATTATGTCTCTTTGTGTGGTGTGTGCACGTCTGTCTGTCTCCAGGTAAACAGATAAATGTGCATTGTTGTGTATATGTGAGCACAGTCAGCTCCATTAAACATAGCAAAGATTTTATTATTTGTTTGGGTTTGGTGTTTGTTGGTTTTGGTTGGTTGGTTGGTTGGTTTCGTTGGTTTGGTTTTTTTATAGTAAGAAGGGCCAAATTTTATAAAAAATATATGTTTTGTAGAGGAATTTGTTCAGTTTGGTCTACCCTTAAATTCTGATCACGATCTGCCTTTAAATCTGCATTACTGATTCCAGATTCAGCATGATAATATTGATGATAAAGTGCCTCATCCTATAAACAAACATTTGTTAATGTGTCATGAATACACAGTAATAATTTAGTAACCATCCTGAGATGTAGCAAAGAGCAGCTTGACTTGCGTGCGGGTGCCCTTAGGAATGCATGTGGCAACCACAAAGATCCATCTACTTAACTGAGACTGCCGATGCCATAAAAAGAAATTCACTCTTGTAATTATATTCAGAATTATAGAAAGCTGTTGCTGCTTTAGATTATTTGATCTCTCTAGGGAAACTCCCATCAAACATAACAGCCTACATTTTCACTTTGTTAATTATAAAGCTGTGAACAAGAAAACACAAGACAGTCTCAACTGCTCTTAGTGCAATAGTAACTTCCTAAAATATTACCGCCTTTGTGAATCCCAGCGGAGGATCTTTCTTTGTAAGGAAAACCTCAACATTCTGTTGCATAAAGGAGGAAATATTTTTCAGGTGTATTAAGCAAATAATCAACACACATATCACAGAACCACCGTACCCTGGTGTGGTGGGGGTTGGAAGTGACCTCTGGAGATCACCTAGTCCAAATGCCCTGCTATAGCAGGTGTGGTCCCACCTGGAGTACTGCACCCAGTTCTGGAGCCCTTATTGCAAGAGGGATATGGATGTGCTGGAATGTGTCCAGAGAAGGGCCATGGGGGTGATCAGAGGGCTGGAGCACCTCTCCTATGAGGGGAGACTGAGAGAGTTGGGGCTGTTCAGTCCGGAGAGGAGAAAGCTCTGAAGTGATCTTATTGTGGCCTTTCAGTATCTTAAGGGTGGGCTACAAGAAAGCTGGAGAGGGACTTTTTAGGATGTAAAGTAGTGCTAGGTCTGGGGGGAATGGAACAAAGCTAGAAATGGGTAGATTCAGACTAGATGTTAGGAAGTTCATCATGAGGGTGGCGAGACCCTGGAACAGGTTGCCCAGAGAGGTGGTGGACACCACATTCCTGGAGGTGTTTAAGGCCAGGCTGGATGAGGCTCTAGACAGCCTGGTCTAGTGTGAGGTGTCCCTGCACATGGCAGGGGCATTGGAATTAGATGATCCTTGTGGTCCCTTCCAACCCTGACTGATTCTGTGATTCTAGGTTGCCCAGGACCATAACAAAAAAGATACAATGTAAGAAAAGTTAGTTAGTTTGGTACTTCAGCTGAGCAGTGGTCAATCTTGCTGGCCTGTCTTATGGCAGTAGTATTTGTATCTGAGAAACATGGGAAAAACCTGCAGTAGGCAAATGAAATAACCAAATGATGCAGATGTTTCTTTCTAGCCAGGAATCATGTGGGGATCACCTATTCCAACTTGTCTGCTAAAGCAGGATCACACAGAGCATGTTGCCCAGGACCACAGTGTCCAGGCAGGTTTGGAACTTCTCTAGAGAAGGAACCACAACCTCTCTGGACAGCCTGGTTCAGGGCATCAGCACACTCACAGGGAAGAATTTCTTCCTCATGTTCAGATGGAATCTCCTGTGCTCTTGTTTTTGTCCATTGTCCATTGTCCCATTGCTGGGCATCACTGAAGGAGAGTCTGGCCCCATCCTCTTGTCCCTCCCACTGTTGATCAGCATTGATAAGATCCCCTCTTTGTCTGATCTTCTCCAGGCTAAATAACCCCAGGTCTCTCAGCCTTTCCTTGTGAGATATCCTTGTGAGAATCTGATTTTTTGTGTTACAAAGGTTTTTCAGAGAATTCTTTCATTTGGCACTTTATGTGTGACCAGTTCTGCTACTGCATGTAATAATTAAATGATTATGGTCCTACTCCTACAGGGTCACTGCACTTGTCTTCCTCAGAGCATCACCAGTTTCACTGATACCCAGTTTCTGGACACTTCTCATTACAGGACTGTAACTGAGCTGATGCCCCAGAGTGAACATGTACTGAATTTAGAATCCATTAGGCAGATGAAACCGGAGCTGCTGCGATGTGCAACTGCTTTTTGTTGGGTCTGTGCTCCCCCAAAGCACAGCTGTTGGAAGACACTTTATTGGACAGTAAAATCAGACCTTACTAAATCAGAACTGGGATGGCTCTGGGTGCAGAATGTTTACCATTGGCTTCAGAAATGTCCCCATCAGTACCTTTTTGCTCTGAATTCATCAACAAACTGTTGTTGACACCCAGTTGAGCTTTAAGGTGCAAGGCCAAAAGAGGCTTCCTAGGAAATAAAAATGGATTAGTATGATTTTGTGTGTATATCTTGAGGATGTGCCGTAGTGACTGTCCTTTGAAGCTTGTAAGTGTTTTCTGGATGGTCACTGAACACCAGATGGATTTGGCTGCTATCGTTGAAATAATCAGAACTGGCTTTTTTTTTGACAGGCACCATTTAACAAGGTGAGTGATAGCCTTGTGCCTGCCTTTCACCAGTGAAACCTATGCTTATGCTACCTTAAGAGACCACTGTAAGCTTTTGGGATACTTAAATCTTTATTGATCATTTTCACTTGTCTTACTTTTTATTAATCTTTCAGATCAAATCTGTTGAAGTGTTAAAGCAAATGTATCAACCATGGCAAATAGCTGAAAGAGCTCCCTAGTGATACTGAGGACCCACGGGTATATTTCTCGGCTCAATCAGGCACCATCAAACTTGATACCATCTTCCTGCCTCCTAACATTCTTTTTCCTTTAGGCATCTCCTAGTACTGTCTTTCTTTTGGGGCAGAGTAGTTTTGTGTGTATCAAACACAGAGTTTGTACCTTCTTTTTTGTGGGGTAGCCAGGAGGAGTGGGAATTGTTTGCATATAGTCTCTGGAAGATTTTTGTCCAGATTTTAGGGAGATGGTTTTTGGGTTTTTTTGGGGTTTTTTTTGGCAGCTTTTATAGCCATAGAATAGAGACTAGTGAAAGGGCAGAGAACTTACATCTGTGTAATTACTTCCATGCATTGCTTGAAGCACAGTTGCACAAGTTCACCTTCATTCCCTCAACTCTGTGGATTCAAAGAGAGGGAGATGGACAGAGGCAGATGTTGCGGTTTTCCTGTCTGTGAATAGTTTTCCTATCTATTGTCACAGTCTCTGTGAAATCTGAACTCAAAGATCAGTGATGATCAGTACACAGTTGTGATTCTGTGGTTATATCTGGTGGATTTCCCACTTCCAGCTGGTCTAATAAAGTTGGTGTAGTGATGAGTTTATCTGTAGATTAGGAGCAGAAGACTGGGGACTAGCACACCAATTTTGGGTCACTGGAAGAGGCAGGTGCGTTCTGCAGTCTTGGCAGATGAGCAACTCCTCCAGATCTGTTTTCCACAAGCTGCAGCATGGCTGGCTGGTTTACCTCCGCAAGGAAGAACGGGGATAAATTGTTCTTCCTGGAGCTTCCTTTTGATCTGACTAGACCAGAATTGGCAGCTGAATTAGCTTGTTGAAGAAGTGGCCTATAGCCCTTTATCCGTTGTGCTCTGCTTGGACATCCTTGGAGTTTCTCTGGCAGTAAAACAAAGGGAAGAAAAGGTTATTTGATTCATGTGAAAGGGTTGTCTAAATGTATTGTAAACACTGGCTGAAACTAAAATAAGGAATGAGCAATGTGAGCAGTAGTTCTACTGCATTCAGCTTCTCTGTGCTGCGATTAAGTTAATATGGATGGATCCTTTGTCTGTTGAAACACTGGAGAGTGACAAAACCAGTCCGAACTTTCTTCCAGGTCTTTTTTCCAGGTTATCTCCATCTTGGGGGAGGAGAGTGGTCTGGAAACCTGGCCACAGGTGGGCAGGGAGACTTCACCCCTCCTAGGGGGAGGACCCCCCAGGTCAAAGTTTATCCCACTTCCTGTCCGCAACCCTATTTAAGAGGCGTTCAAGTTCCTGTTCACTTGTCTCTTGCTTCTGCCTTTGCCACATCTCCTTGCAACTGTTGTTCATGATAACCATGTGGCCAACCTTGCTACCTCCTGCATCCAAGGACAGGCCCCCTCAATCCAGAGAATCCACTGCCATCCAACCTGGTTTCACATATGTATTTGTATCTGTTCCTGTCCTTTATATCTCTGTAACCCTCCTTTACCTTAAATACTTTTTATTTCTTTTTAAAAGTTCATTTTAACTTCCAAATCAGTGCAAGGATGGTTCTTTGAGTGTTTTACAGCTTTTATCTAACTTATCCATATGAGGAGATGGGAGGCATCATAAATTTTGCTCCGTTGTGGACTCTGGGAATTTTAAATGGTTACAATCTTCTTGTGTGGGAAAAGAGATTGTCAGTAGCCCATTTCTACTCCTCTGGGTTTGCTCTGTGTACTTACAACCCTTGAATTTTTTCGCCTTAAAGAAGAGGTGTTTTCCAAAACCTGTCATATTACTTCTAATAAACACTACATCTTGGAAGGAATCCTCTTGCTTTGTCTACCCCAACTTTCTGTCCTTCTTTTTTTTTTTACATGAAATCCAAAATTACTTGAACTTCATCTGCTGTGAAATGCTGTTACAGGGTGGTGTTAGACAACTCAAGTAGATGTGGAAACACACTTATTGTTCTACTTACGCTGTTGGACACCAGGAATAACAGCGATGAGGCCAAGGATATATTTTTGCATGCAAGTGTATGGAAATAGGGGTTAATAAGAACTGTGCTAATTCTTCTTTTCCTCTCTCTTTTGCCATTTGGCTAATGACAGCCCAGATCGCATCTGGTCTAAATTGGCACAACCTCACTGGTGTTGAAGGAGCTTTTGTACTCATTCACACCAGCTGAGCTTGTTATACAGTCCAGTCTGTGCAAATGTTGTGTGGGGTTTGGTTGGAGGTTTGTCTGTTTTTTTTTTTCTTCTTCCATTTACCTCCCATTCTGTTTTCCATCGTGCTTGATGATCTTTTGTTCTACCTCTCGTGTGCAAGTTCCGGCTCTGGGCAATTCACTGCACATAAACTACAACCTTGTTAGAGAGCTGAGCTTCTTTACATGAATCTAGAAGCCTATTAATTTTGATTCTAGGTTACATAGATATGTGGAGGATTTATTTTAAATCCAAGATGAGGATTTACACTTTCCCCTAGCTTTTGCTTTTTATTTTTTTCCCCTATGAAAAACACAAATTAATTTTAACAGCTGAATACATTTCTGGGTACAAAAACCCTGTTTATTTCACTTGATGTTAGAGGGCTCAAAATGAATACATACTGAAATCTGCTATGGGTGATTTGTTCTTATTGTTCAGCAGAAGGACTTCTGTTTCTAATGTGGCAACAAAAAGTAGGAAGGATTTACATTCATTCAAGCATCAGTATGTCTTAGAGCATGGCCTGCCTTATGTGATTTGATAGAATTACATACACTTTGTAGAAGGAAACCTTGTGCAAACTTCATGTGATAGTTATCCAAGGACACCTTGATTAATCAGGTTGTATTTTAACAACTGATTATATTTTTAATCATTCTGGAAAACAGACAACCATGATGAAAAGTGCTCAGAAGGAAAAAACCACTTAGAATTATGTGCAACTTATGCACACTTACAAGAACAAAATTGTGATGACTTGCTTGAGTTTGTTTAATAGAGTCAGCACAACGACCTATTGGAGTGAGTTCAGAGGAGGCCATAGAAACGACCAGAAGGCTGGAACTGCTCTGCTGTGAGGACAAACTGAGAGAGCTGGGTTTGTTCAGCCTGGAGAAGAGAAGGCTCTGGGGAGACCTTCTTGCAGCCGTTCAGTACTTACATAGGCCAATAAGAAAGATGGGAACAGACTTTTCAGCAGGGCCTGTTGTGACAGAATAAGGGATGACAGTTTTGAGTACAAAGAGGGATTTACAGGAGGTGCAAAGAAGACATATATTACACTGAGGGTGGTGAGACACTGTCCCAAGTTGCTGATTTGGTTGGGGATTAATTGGCCAAGGCAGAAATTATAAAAATAGAATTTTTATTTTCCCCCAAATCCCTGCCCCCAAACTATATACAGAACTAGTTAAGCTTTATTTGCAGGTTCTAATTCAGTCGAGAATTCTTCACAAGGATGCTTATAGGCAAGTTTAGTAATTTAGGAAAGTCAGGAAACAGAAGAGGCTAAGGTACAAGACAGCTCTACCCCACTCATAAATCAGGCTGAGCAGAGAACCTAGGGAGCAGATTTTTACTCATGGGCTTGAAGTGGGAATTTAGGGATGATCCCTGATGAATTTCTCTATGGCAGCCTCTGAAACTGCAAGCTATATCCAATTGTGAATCCATATGGCATTAAGTCCAAGGCGAATAAAACCTGCCAGAGTGTCTCAGACACAGCTTCTGCAAGGCAAAAGATTGTGGAGAGGCACTGCCTTAGCAATGCAGGGAAAAAGGCACACTGCTGGGTGCTGCCCAGCTCGGGTAGTGAGCAGGAAGTCAAGGTACAGTGTGGTCCGAGAGAAGCCAGGTCCAGGTGCCACTGGCAGCTCTCTCTTGAATGGACCTGAGGACTTGCAGACTTGTGGGCAAGTAGAAGGAACTGTGCAAGAACAGGGCTGCACAGAATGGTGCGGAAGCGAGAGCCATGCTAGAACAGGAACTGTGCAAAAGCGAGCACTCTGCGCTTTTTGCCTCACTCTGTTTATAGTATTTTCCATGTCATATATATACTGGGCATGAAGAATCCAGCCAATCACCAGCTGATTCCAGTGCAGGCTTTCCCATGAGTCAGTACACATGTAGAAAAGGGCAATTTTTACTGTATCCCCTTCAAGACTGCAAGGTGTGTGTGTGTGTGGCGGGGGAAGCAGTTTTTGCGCCGCCTTCTTCCCCCATTCAAACCTCAGGAGACAGAGGGGAAAAGAAGGAATTTGGAGTGCCCCATGGCAGTTGCCCAAAGAGGTGGTAAATGCCTGATCCCTGGAACCATTCCAGGTCAAGTT
Source organism: Eubucco bourcierii (assembly GCA_013396675.1). Classification (NCBI taxonomy): domain Eukaryota; kingdom Metazoa; phylum Chordata; class Aves; order Piciformes; family Ramphastidae; genus Eubucco; species Eubucco bourcierii. Next base: position 42,246 of record VWZE01007971.1, read on the forward strand.
GTCTGGGGCTCCAAGTAACCTACTCTAGTCGGAGATGTCTCTACTGACCACAGGGAGGTTAGACTAGATGGCATTAATGGTCCCTTCCAACCCAAAGCATTTTGTGATTTTAAACAATGCCGGTGCATCTAGAATGATTTTACAAGATTTTGTGGTTTCCATCCTTAGAGGTGTGTGTATTTTAAAAGCATGTTAATGAAAAAGAGATGGTGGAAGCAAAATCAGTTAGTCTGGTGCTCCGGTTTGTCAGTGGTCCATCTTGCTGTCTGTCTTATGACCGGTAATGTTTATATCAGAGAAACATGGGAAAAACCTACTGCAGACAAATGCAATAACCAAATATTGCAGGTATTTCTTTATAGCCAGGAATCATGTGGAGGTCATCTAGTCTAATTTGCCTGCTAAAGCAGAGGCACCCAGAGCAGGTGCCACAATGTCCAGGCAGGTTTGGAGTCTCTCCAGAGGAGACTCCACAGCCCCTCTGGACAGCCTGGCCCAGGGTACCAGCACCATCACAGCAAAAAAACCCTTTTCCTCATGTTCAGATAGAACCTCCTGGATTCCCGTTTGTGCTCTTTGTCTGTTATCCTGTTGCTGGGCACCACTGAAGAAGAGTCTGTCCTCATCCTCTTGATCACCACCCTTTAGCTATTGATGAGCATTGAGAAGATCCTCTCTCAGTTTGCTCTTTTCCAGGCTAAACAGCCTCAGGTCTCTCAACCTTTTCCTTCTGAGAGATATGTTCCAGTGCCCTCAGCATCTTCACAACTCTCCCTTGGACTTTCTCCAAGTAGTTCCCTGTCTTTCTTGAACTGGGAACCCCAGAACTGGACCCAGTACTCCAGATGTGGCCTGAATAGGGCACAGTACAGGAGGTGAACTTTCCTCAGCCTGCTGGCCATACTCTCAATGTGCAGAACAGTGTACAGAACAATTGCTGGCTAATGGTGAACTCGTCTGTCTACACTCCCAGTTTCTTCTCTATGGTCTATTTAAGGATTTTAAATGATCTTCCTGGACTCTTACTTGTGTTCAATTTGTCATGACAAATTCCTCATAGGGTGTATGAGTAGGTGATTGATTAGCTGAAGTAATTTAAAACTGTATAATTAAGATTCTGTTAATGCAGCATCGTTGCATAGAATTTAATATGTTGGAAGTTCAAAAGCTTCCCAAAGTTGGAGCAGCAAGCAGAAAGTTCTGTTGAAAACCGTTTTCATGATTCAGAAATCAATTGTAAGAATCAATAACCCTGACCTGTCTTGTTCACTTGGTTAATGATCTGCTTTCTTTGAGGAAATGACTAGTGTGCCTCAAATTTTGTCATTTCTAAGACAAGATTAATTGTAGCACTTCCCTAAGGCTTGATGTTTGCAAAAAAATAGAAACAGTCATGTTACAAAAATGCTTCATAAACATTAGTCTCTAGGCTGTGGCTGGTTGTTGTCTTCTGCTCTGTGTTGCTGCAGCACTATTGGGAAATTATTCTCTCTTATTGTTTAATTCCCTTTGGCTTTGAGACAAGCCAGATGGTGAGCTCTCCTTGTAGGGGAGTTTTCAACTTGGCATTATCATTTTTCCAATCCCTTATTAGTAACGGAGGAGTGGCAGCCTGTAATCCCCTTTGGTCTAGATGGGTTTACGTACCTGTGTGGCTATTTGAGAATTCCCACTGTTTCTCGTGTTTAATTTCAACCCAGACTCGCCGTACAGCACAGAAGCGGCCAGCTTCCAAGCAACAAAGAAATACTTAGACATGTTGTTGCTAATTAGGATATGGGTACCTTTACAGGCTTTTTTCCCTTCTTTTCTTACAGACTGTAATAACAAGATTATAGAAATCTCAAGGGAATTTAACCACAAAAACAAGCATTGCTTTGTCTTTTTTTTTTTTTTGGTGAGCCATCTTCCAAAGACTTCTAATTTTTTTATTCTATTTTATTTTTTTTTAAATACATGGGATTATTTTGGGGATGGGTTTCTTTTATAGCAGGAATCTGGTTCCTATCACCGATGTGAGAGTTTTGGAACCTAAAGCATTAATAAAACTAGAGTATCAAAATGAAGGCAGTGGTTGCTGAACCAGCTGAGAGGACCTGGATTTTTTTGTTTGTTTGTTTGTTTGTTTTCATCAGGATCTATTTGATTTGAAAGAATTGTTTACATCAAGGTTATGGTATGAAATACTGTCTTGCTAGCAGAGGTTTCTGCTTTTCAGAACACTAAACTGAAATCCAAATTTCTATATGTAAAGCTGGAAGAAAAGAAGGCAAAAGATGCTATTTAACATGACTTCCAGGGACTAAGTTCATTTCGTAGGTTATGAGACTCAGCGTTGTACCACATTGAGTAATCCTTTGTGAAATTTAGGGGTTTGTGTAATTGGACATGTTGTGTCTTTAATTTGTGAGAATTCCTAAAATCTCCTGGTTTGATTTTGTCAACTGTAAGCATCCCACTGAAGTATTCTTAAAGCTGTTTGTGAGTGTGCGCGTGTGTAGTTTTGTTGTCATTTAAAAATGATCCTTTGAGCGATGGATTGGAAGACTCAGAGTTCTTTGAATGTATCACAGATCAATAGCCAGTTTGCATATCCTGGGTGGCAGGACCTTGATAGGTCTCACAATCCTCCAAAGCCCACATATGAACACCCAGAAATCAGGCATCTCTTCTTAAAGGAGATGTGGGAGCCCTTCTTTCTTTTTCATCTGAAACGGTGCCATAATCCCAAGTGCTGTTAAATATTAAATAGTTTGTCTACCATGCCTTGAAATGATGAAATACTCTGTAAATTACAAGTGACATTTATAGAAGTCCTTCTGATTGTGGTTTCATGAGGAGAGGAAGCCAAAGATGCTACTTAAAATGCTGCCCTGTAGAAAGCACGCAGTTTATTTACCCAAAATTCGACACTTAACCATTCACTGCAGCAAGAACTGACAGGGACTTTGCGTGTAAATGACCTGAGAGTGTGTTTAAAATGTCATCTGCTGAGAAAGAATATTACACTGTCACGTTCTACCTCTGTCTTTTTTTAGCACTGGAATGACAGAGTCTTCCAGGCTCCTTTTATTTTTTTAAGCCCACTGAAATCCTGTGTAATATCTATAGATCACAGAATCATTTAGATTGCAAAAGCCCTTTCAGATCATTGAGTCCAGCTATTTAATGTACAAGGATTTCTGCTGAGTTTAATATTTCTGGGCTTTTCCCCAGATGAAAATTTGTCCTTAGTAAAGATTGAGCATGGCTTTCCTATAAGGAATTACACATACACAGACACACAAAGCCACAGTAACAGGGTTGTGTAGGTCACAGGGCACCTGCAGAGGTCTGTAGTCCAGCCTCCTGACTGAGGCAAGTCCAAGCAGAACAGGTTGTCTGGGATTTTGTTAGTCAGGTTTTAAAGCTTTCCCAAAAAACCCTGTACCCATCTCACTCCACTCAAGAGAGCTGTCCCACTGTGTTTATAAACCCAACAAAGTTGTCACTCTGCCACTGTGCTCTAAGTTTTAAGTTCTCCTGTTTCCTACCCATTTCTGTTCAGTCTTAGAATCATAGAACTGTTTTAGTTGGAGAAGACCTTTAAGATCATCGAGGCCAACTGTTAACCCAACACTGCCAGTGAACCGTGTCATTCAGAACCACATCTACACAGCTTTTAAATCCCTGCAGGAATGTAGGACTCCACCAATTCCCTGGGCAGCTTTTAGGGAAGAAACTTTTCCTAATGTCTAGACTAAACCTCCCCTGCTGCAACTTGAGGCTGTTCCCTCATGTCCTGTCATTTTTGGGAGAAGAAACTAACTGACTCCAGATCTTCCCTTACTTTCAGAGGAGAGAGGCAGAGTGTTCCTGGAGCTGGCCAAGATGCCTTTTAAAGTGACCTTGTGGGTTTATGTTTGCTTTAGTATTAGCCAAACCCTTCGGTGCTTGAGGGAAGGGTGTCAAGCACACGGTGGTGGAGTGCACAGCAATTATAACAGGATTTGGGGCTGTTGCAATCTTCATCCATAGCTATGCTGATACAATTCATATTTACAAATAACTCTTACTGAGGAATTGCAGTGAGTATCTGTAGATATGATGGAGGAAGCCAAGAAGAAACCGTTTTTATTGACTTGTTATTTCTCTTTTGGAAAGGTCACTGAAAATTTGCCCAGTGACAAAATAACAACCCAATTAGTATCTGTCCTGTAAAACTAAATGTTAATATAGTTCAGATTCTCCTCTATTGACAAGTGGGACTGATAGTCAAGATGGGCTTCTCTAAATGAGTGCAGGGCAGAAATCATCAGGCACAGCTGGGAATTTCTCTAGCAATTGCTGTCAGCTTTCAAACTGGAGAGGAAGCAAGATGTAATTAAAAGCTATCTGTAGGTTTATTTTCTAGGAAGTCTCTTCTTTTAATTATATTTCTGATAGCTGTAAAAGGCACAATTTGATTAGGAGAGTAAATCTTAAAAGCTCAGCAGCCCCTTTATCCTTTGCCTGGAAAAATTCCCAGTGGAAAATAGTATTTCATTAATTGTCATTACTTAGGAATTATAAAATTAAGGGATCTAACACTTTTTTTTTCTCTTTTTTTTTCATTCATTTCTTTAAATGTCAGTGTCATTACCTTTCCCAAATGAAGTTTGGTGTGTAACAACAGACTAATTGCCAACTGTGGAAACAAAGGAGCATTAGCTGGAGAACTGGAGATGTTTTTGAGAATGGAGTTTCTTTAACAAGGAGCTTTAAATTGTGGTTTTTCAACTGAGCAGGATAAATTATTTTTCTTAATATATTCATTCCTCCAGAAAGAAACACAGATGAATAGTTCTCTCTGTTAATTCATTTAAATATTTTATCAGCACATTAAAATCCCATGTAATCAATGCAGTAACCTTTCATTTATGTTTCTGTTTGTATAGTTCCTGAGCAAGTTACAAAAATCACTGAGTGAAATGTGGAGCTTTCCCACTGAGGTGCTCTGACACCCACCCCTCCATTACACTCTCGAGTGTCTCTCTCTTTTCCCACCAAGAAAGCGGTCTGTCCTCTGTACCCCTACCACTGATGTTTCCCCAGTTTAGGAGACACAAGTCCAGCAGAAGCTATGAAGATGGTGAGGGAACTGGAGCATCTCTTGGAGGATGAAAGGCTGACAGACCTGGGGCTGTTTAGCCTGGAGAAGAGCAGACTCAGAGGGGGTGTTCTCAGTGTTGAGCAATATCTAAAGGGCAGAGGGTAAGAGGATGGGGCTAGGCTCTTTTCATTAGTACTCAGAAACAGGATAAAGGATAAGCATCACAAATTGAAACTCTGGAGGTTCCATCTGAACAGGAGGAAGAGCTATGCTGTGAGTGTGCTGGTGTCCTAGGAGGACCATGCTGCCCACAGAGGTTGTGGAGTCTGCTTCTCTGGAGAGATTCCAAACCTTCCTGGATATTGTGGTCCTGGGCAACCTGCTCTGGGTGACTCTGCTTTAGCAGGGAGGTTGGACTAGATGATACCTAGAGGTCCCTTCCAGTTCCTACCATTTTACAGTTCTCTTCCTTCCTGTGTGAGAAAGTGTAGGAACATTTAACAAACTTTTTCACGTATGGCTGCTGTGTGCTTTTTGTAGTGTCAGTGCCTGACTTTAGACCATGGGATCTGATCTGTAGAAATGTTGAGTGCTCGAATTTGCAGCTGTAGTAATTCAGAGCTGTACTTTGGACATTTCAAACACCATGCTCAGAAACATCAAGTCCCAGGTATCTCAGATTGGGAGCAAACTTAATAGATGCTTTTTATCTTAAAGTCTCAGTTCCCAAGTTCACAGTCTGCAACACAGACAACAGCAAGACCTCCTCAACTCACCAAGAAGTGGAAGAAGGGAAAATAACTCCTTAATATTTTTGAAGCCTTAAATTATTGTGGAGCCAAATGTTTCTTTGGGAAGCTTGTAAAAGAAAGAATGTCTCCAGAGTTCTGCCTATATTTTACTCAGTGAATAAGGCACTTGGTTTCCCTGTTCAGCAATGCAAGGAACACAAGCAGGGATGTTAAACCACTGCCATTTCTCTGTGCTGAACAGAGCAAAGTCTTGTGGAAAGATCAATGCTTGTTTGACTCATTGAAGAGAGCACCTTAATGTAATTCTAAGATGAGAGCATCTTAGTGTTCCTTAGGCACCTTAATTATAGCATCTCAGATTATTTGAATAGTGCATTGAAACACCAAGAGTTGTGTTAATGCTCACTTTTGTGGACCATTTCCTGATTGTTAGAAAACTGAAAGATGGAGATACTGTGTTGTTATCCTCACATTCTTATGAGTCAATGTAATACAATTACAAGCTTGGTAGAGTCATTCTGTATCTATATACCATTATAATTATTACACATACAAAATATGAGCTATAATGGAGAGTTTACATGAACATAGAGGGAGATGAATTTTGGAAGCTGGAGTGCTTTATGTGTCAGTCTTTGTCTTCTTTGGGTATCTTTTCTAAGGAAAATCTGTCTTCCTTCAAAGGTAGATAAAGCTGATGTCATTTCAAGCTGTTCTTCAAGAAGCTAATATTGAACCAACAGTGTGTGCTTATGTCAAAAAAAACCCCAAAAAACCTGATGGTCTCTTGGGGTACTTTAAGAGTGTGGCCAGCAGGTTGAGAGAAGTTCTTCTCCTGCTCTACTCTATCCTGCTGAGGCCACACCTGGAGTGTGTTGTCCAGTTCTGTGCTTCTCAGTTCAAGAGAGACTGGGAACTACTGGATGGAGTCCAGGGAAGGCTACAAAAGGTGATGAGAGCACTGGAATATCTCTCTGAGATTGAGAAAAGATTGAGAGACCTGGGGCTGTTTAGCCTGGAGAAGAACAGACTGAGAGGAGATCTTATCAGTGCTGCTCATTATTTAAAGGATGAGTGTCAACAGAATGGGACCAGACTCTTTTCAGTAGTACCTGGCAACGGGCACACACTGGAACCCAGGCAGTTCCATGTGAACATAAGGAAAAACTTCTCTGCTTGAGGGTGTAGGAGCCCTGGACCATGCTGCCCAAAGAGATTGGGGAGTTTCCTTCTCTGGAGAGATTCCTGCCTGGACATTGTGATCCTGGGCAACCTCCTCTGGGCAACTTTACTTTAGCAGGGATGCTGGACTTGATCCCTTGGTCCCTTCCAACCCCCACCATACTGGGATTCTGTGATGTTTAAGGATCTCTTGCTCACTGGAAGACATTGTGGTGGTCTTTGTATTCTTCCTTGCTCTGCCTGTTCTTGAGCAAAAACCTTCTTGTAAGGCACCAAACAGTCAAGATTCATATTGGTGAAATTTTCCTAAAGGATTTCCATCTGGTGACACTAATAAATATGGAGCAATTTGTACAGCTGTAGTTCTACCTGTGAAGAATTGAAATACACAACTGGATTTCTGAACTGTACCGTAGATCTGGTCAGGACTTAGGGCAGGAAATTGCACTGTCCTTCATGGAGAATGTCTGGTGTTGAGATCCACAAGACAAAGGGGGAAAAAAAGTCTCTCAAAAACTAAGAAAGCTGTTTGTTCAGCTCTTTAGGCTGAAGTATAGAGAAAAAGGAAGACTATACATCATGAAAGTATTTGTAGCTGATGACTAATATCTTCTATTGCCCTTGGGAGTTAAGTATCTGCTTTATCTGATATAATTTGAAAGGTTGCAGGTTAACTGCAGTGTATGGTTAGAAAAAAACAACTATCTGAAGTTATAAGCAAGATTCTTTTTGGTATTAGTTTTGTTGTGGATGCTCAGAAGGTTTTGTGAGGATGGGAGAAATGCAAAGATAGTAAGATGGAAAGGAGCAGAGAAGGAGGAGGACTGAGGAACATGAGGGACAGAAAGATAAAAGAATTGGAAATTTAAAGTAGCAGTTGAAGGTGGGAACATTCCGCCTTGATGTTTTGGTTTAGTCTTTCCTCTTCTTGCTCATCTAGTTCACCCATCCTCTTCTACTCTAGTCATCCATTTCTCCCTATCAGGAACATTTTCCTTGCAGCTGTTTGGCCTGGTGAAATACTGGTGAAAAGGTAGAATGAGTGTTAATTACATATAAAAAGAAATTAGAATCCAGTGGATGGCTTCCCTGGGTAGAATTGTTTTCAATAGGCTATTCCTTTAATATGTACCCAGATATTTTGATGATGGAACAAAAATAAGCATACATATTAAAAACTCAAATCAAAGCCTTTATACTTCTTTCGTTTATTTTCCAAGCGAAGCAGACAGAACAGATCAATCTGACCCAGGAGACAAAGCTGTGGTCTCAAAGTGACTATTATCATTAGAAAACTATTCCACATGTGAGATTTAGAAAAAGAAGTTCTTCTTCCACAGAACAGGCATAATTGAATGTTTACTTCTTCTGTTGAGTTCTTGAGGAGTGGCTTACTTAGCATGCACAGTCTGAGAGCCAAGTTCTTTTTTAGGAGCTAATTTAAGCTGAATTGCACACTGGAGCTTGAATGCATCAATTTAATGGAGTTAGAGAATAATAGGACAGTTTGGAATTTGTTTTTTTCACTGAAGAGAAATGTTCAGAAGAAAACTTCAGTGAACTGTGAGAGGGGAGATTTAGACTGGATGAAACACTGGCACAGGTTGCCCAGGGAGGTTGTGGCTGCTCCCTCCCTGGAGGTGTTCAAGGCCAGGTTGGATGAGTGAGTTTTACTAGTGGGAGGTGTCCCTGCCTATGGCAGGGGGTTGGAACTAGATGGTCCTTGAGATCCCTTCCAACCTTACCATTCTATGATACTGTGATTCTATGTATGGCTTGCATGTATGTATTGTCTCTAGCAATAAACAATTGCCAAATCTACTTTTCAAGGCCGCGTTCAGAGGCCATCCATTAGTCACAGGGAATTTAAATGTGGACATAGGTCTTTGTTTGAGGAATTTCTGATGTTTTGTGTCAAGTCACACCTTCATTACGTCTATGACTTGTTTTATAAAACATGATGTGGTAAGTGTTGAGAATCTGTTCCCAACAGTTTAGTTCCTGAATTTTCTCCATGAACACATTTGGACTGTAAGCACGAGATCTTTGCTTCTGGAACTCATCCCAGCTGTCAGCTACAGGTGCTTTGTTTATATTCATTTTTGGGCACTTGGTGAAGCACACCTCCTGTGGGCTGGTGTATGCTCCTGACTTAGCCCAAGTCCAAGATCAAAATTTAATTTTTTCACTTCTCAGTATCTGCTGAGTACAACAGTTTTAAGACCAGTTTAGGCTTTATTGAAAGATTTCTTTCTTGGCAGCTTTACAGGAGTTGAGAAAATTGCTAAATAAAAGCCAGCATAGATATAAAATCAGTGTGACCAAAGTGTATAACAAAAAAATGTTGTCAACCTGTTCCCATTGCACAATACATCTTGCAAATCTTGTACAGTGCAAAATGTTCTGTGTTATACTCCTTGAGAAAGTGTGTGGGTAAGAATTAAGGGGTGTGCTAATAAAGGTGATATTATAGGGTCCACCTGAGCAGGAGGAGGAAAATGATGAGGCCTTCTACAGACAGCTTAAAGTAGCCTTGCAATCACATGCCATGAGTATAATGAAGGACTTTAACCACCCTGATGTTAGCTGGAAAGGCAACACAGTGAGGCACAAGGAGTCCAGGAGGTTCTTGCAGAGCACCGATGGTAACTTTTTGACACAGACGGTGGAGGACTCTATAAGGAGAGGTGTGGTGCTGGACCTTGTGCTAATGAACAAAGAAGGTCTGGGTGGTGATGTGAACGTTGGAGGCAGCCTTGGCTACAGTGACCAGGAAATGGTGGACTTCAGGATTGTACAAGGAGTTAGCAGGCTAGTAAGTAGGATCACAACCCTGGACTTCAGGAGGGCCAACTGTGACCTCTTCAGAGACCTCCATGGAAAAATCCCATGGGTTAGGACTCTAGAAGATAGGGGGGCTGAAGAGAGCTCCTCCTCTAAGCTCAAGATCAGTGCATTCCCTTGAGGAAGAAATCAAGCAGGGGTGGCAAGAGACCTGCGTGTATGAGCAAGGATTTTCTGTGGAAACTCAGATGGAAAAGGGAAGTTCACAGTATGTGGAAAAAGGACTGTCCACTTGGGAGGAATATGGGAATGCTGTCAGAAGATGGAGGGATGCCACAAGGAAACCTGAGGCCCTTTTAGAATTGAATTTGGCAGCTGAGGGAGCTGGGGTTGTTCAGCCTGGAGAAAAGGAGGGTCAGGGGAGGCGTTACTGCTTTCTACAGCTACCTGAAAGGAGGTTGTAGCCAGGCAGGGGTTGGTCTCTTCTCCCAGGCATCCAGTGACAGAACAAGAGGACACAGCCTCAAGCTGCACCAGGGTAAGTTTAGGCTGGATGTTAGGAAGAAGTTCTTCACAGAAAGATTGATTGGCATTGGAATGGGCTGCCCAGGCAGGTGGTGGAGTCACCATCCCTAGAAGTGTTTAAAAGGAGACTGGATGAGGCACTTAGTACCATGGTTTAGTTAATTAGAATGTGTTATGTGATAGGTTGGGCTCGATGATCCTAGAGGTCTTTTCCAACCTGTTTAATTCCATGGTTCTGTGGAATCTCTGTACAGCTGTAAGAAAATGTAGTTGTGCTTACATGTGTAATTACCTGGGTGAAATACAATCTACCTTAACTAAGGGCACAGCTTACCAAAAAGGCTTCCCTCCAGGGAGGTTGAGGAGGTCAAAGCCCATCAATGTTTTCCCCAGGGCTTTGTTGTCAAATTTTCATTCACACATTGAGTTCCCAAAAGGGCTAAGATTTATACCTCACGTTTTCTGTTGTGTGAAGTGTGGAGGTGAGACTGTAACCACTGTTTGGTTGCACAAACATTTCTTCATGGGCTTTTCAGACCTCATGTCTTCTGCTGGGAAAAATCACTTTCTGCCAGGAAAAAAACAACTTCTGCCAGTAAAAACTAATGGTGGATGGGAATAGCTAACTTCTGTGATAAGCAAGGCAAAAGGAATGCCAGAGCCACACCTGGCCCCAAACAACATTCTTTTTTGATCCCATCACAAACAGAAACAGTTAGGTCTTCACCCAGTCTTGATGTCTGGTTTAGACCTGTATGCTAATAATTTATGCTTTCCTGTTTCAAATATTTGTGCTTCCAACATGTGGGTTTCAGGAGAATGGGGCTACTTTTTTTTTCAGTGGTGCCCAGTGACAGGACAAGCGACCCTCAACCAGTGGGGCTGTTCCATCTGCAGAAGAGCAGGCTGAGACGGAATCTTCTCAATGCTGATCAATAATTAAAGGCTGGGGGGCAAGAGGATAAGACCAGACTCTTCAATGGTACCCAGCAACGGGAAAAGGGGTAGTAGACACAAACTGGAACCCAGGAGATTCCATCTGAACAGGAGGAAAAATTTCTTTCCTGTGAGGTTGCCAGAGTCCTTTAGTATGCTCCTCAGAGATGGAGTTTCCTTCTCTGCAATGTTTCCAAACCTACTTGAACACTTTGATCCTGGCCAGCCTCCTTTAGCAGGGAGATTGGACTAGGTGATGCCCAGAGGTCCCTTCCAAACCCCGCCATTCTGTTATTCCGTGATTCCGTTTCTAAGGGTAGATTAGCTCAAAGTTTGTTGATTGGTGTGCTGGTTTGAGGCTAATTGGAATATTTAATAGAGAAAATTACACTCTAGGCTGTGAAAGGAAAACATCATGATGTCTACTTCACTCATACGCTTGCTGGAGAATTGTTTGGGAACACTAACCAAAACAATAGATAAGTCAGTCTCTCTCTGGTTCTTGCTTGAGCAGGAGCTGCTGGTGGGATCTAGCAGCTTCTGGGCTCTGGCTCCTCTGCTGGTTAATCTTCACTAACCACTTTTCTTCTAACCCCCTTGGCCGATCCTCCTAATTTACCTTGTGCATAAGGCAAACCTTGGGGTAAGGTACAGGGGCGGAGAGAAGGTGGAAGGGTGGTTGGGAGCCCCTTCTGGGGTCTCTGATTTCTGGGAGGGGAGTTGTGTTGCTGTATTACCTTTAACTTGTATATTTCTGTAAATATTCTGTATATAGTGTAAATATCTGCTGTACATTGTGCAAAGTTGTAAATAGAGCTTCATCATTTAACTTCCAGCCAACTGAGTGCTAGTCTGGGTCATTTTACAAAGTGCGTGGGGGTGGGGGAATTCCCAAACCTTCACAATTGGTCTCAGCATACTGGTTTGAGCAGGAGGTACCTTTTGAGTTCATGCTTGGTCCTCTCACTTCTTAGGACTTCTGTCTTGCAGCCATTAGATTTTCCATTTGGCAGTTACTTGTAGGGTTGTTTTTTTTCTGCCTTGCTACTTCACCTTTGTATTCTTTTTTTGGTAAACGGCAAAAATTTTATCAGCAATTTTTCATGTTGTAAACTTAAGCTGTTGAATTTTTATCTTGTTTGTTTATTGCAGCTGGTGCTCAGGAGAAAATTGGCTGGGCATTTGGCTTGGGTTTGGAAAGGTTGGCCATGATCCTGTATGATATCCCAGACATCCGACTTTTCTGGAGTGAAGATGAACGCTTCTTGAAACAGTTTGTTGTGCCTCACATTTGGCAAAAGATAAAATTCCAGGTAAAATAACATAGATGATCATAACTTTATGTCAGTAAGAAGTGTGTGTAGAATAGAGAATATCACACAATTAAAATTCTGTGCCATTAGCTGGTTAGGTTTCAAAGCAATGGCTTTACATCTATCATGACTCTCTGATATACTGTAGTAGCTTTTGATGATGACATTTTTTTCAACCGAATCATGTTGTGAGGTGCTGCTGATAGGCAGTGAATCTCTCTGCTCTGAGTAACACTTAAGCATATATTTAACTTGTAAATTTATAAAGGATAGGAATTGATACAGGCCTGTGTGTTGTTTGTGTATGTTCCTGAGTTGGGTCCACCATTCTAGTTTGTTATAAAAATGTGGTTGATGCTGGATGCCGTCACACAATCATGATTTTTCCCATTGTTTCACTCCATAGTCATTGAAGTCAATGTGAGTTGCATTGTCAAACTCTGGCAAAATGCTTTGTGAATGTGCCTTGCTCTCCTTAGCCTCTCAGCTTTTCAGCCTTGTCCTTTCCTCACAGTGATGGCAGGGTGAGAGTGCAGGCTCAGCTTCTATTTGGTTTGAAGTTCCTCTGCTGAGGTACTGAGATGTCTTAACTTCTTGTAGTTGCAAAGTAAAATCAAGCATGGATTGAGTGGAAATGCTACTTCCATAATCTTTTTCAGCAGGAGCATGATTCATATCAGGTGGTTTCACTGGTCTTTGGGGGACTTAAGCTGACACAGCTGTGTAAGTGCTTGACAAAGTCTGAAGTGCTAACACATCAGAACGCTTTTGGTATCTCACATTGGGATTTTTTGAGCTCATCACCTGCAAATACTGGTTGTGAATGGAGTTTGATCCAGTTGATGTCTGGTCATGAGTGGTGTTCCACAAGGCCCAGTATTTGGGCCTGTTCTCTTTAATGTCTTTGTCAATGATCTAGATGAAGGAACTGATTGCACCCTTAGTAACTTTGCAGATGACACTAAATTGTGTGGGAGTGTTGGTCTGCTTCAGGGCAGGAAGGCTCTGCAAAGAGATGTGGACAGGCTGGATCAGTGGGCTGAGGTCAATTGTATGAGGTTTAATAAAGCCAGGAGCTGGGTCCTGCACTTGCATCACAACAACCCCAAGTAACAGTATGGGCTTGGGACAGAGTGGCTGGAAAGCTGCCTGACAGGAAAGGACTTGGGGATGCTGGTAACAGCCAGATGAGCCAACAGTGTGCACAGGTGGCCAAGAAGACCAGCAGGGTTGTGGCCTGTGTCAGGAGTAGTGTGGCCAGCAGGAGTAGGGAAGTGATTGTGCACCTGTACTCGGCACTGGTGAGGCTGAACTTTGAATACTGTGTTCAGCTTTGGGCACCTCACTACAAAAAGGCATTGAATTGCTGGAGCGTGTCCAGAGAAAGGCTAGAAAACTGGTGAAGGGCCTAGAGAGCAAACCTTATGAGGAGCATCTGAGGAAACTGAGATTGTTTAGTGTGGAGAAGAGAAGGCTGAAAAAGAGAGCTCATTGCTGTGTTACAACTACCTGAAGGAAGGTTGGAGTGAGGTGTAGCTTGGTCTGTTCTTATTGTCAGGTGATAAAATGAGACGAAATGGCCTGAAATTGTGCCAGGGGAGGTTCAGGTTGGATATTAAGAAAAATATATATAATCTTCACAGAAAGAGCGGTCAAGCATTGGAATAGATTGCTGAGGAAGGTGGTAGAGTCACTGTCCCTGGAGGTGTTCATGAAACATGTGGGCGTGGCACTGTGAGATGTGGTTTAATGGCCACAGAGGTGTTAGTTTGATGGTTGTACTCAATGACCTTAGATGTCTTTTCCAACTGAAGCGATTCTATGATTCTAGGTGCTTACTGGCATTTATTTCTAGATGGATAATGATTATCCTAATGAGAATACTGTGAAATAATCTTTGGTGCTAGTGTAAGGTTATTGTGTGCTGGGAGTAAATAAGCTAGCTTTTCTTGCTTTGCTTACTTGCTTGTGTTATTTTTCAGGTATGCTGTAAAACCAAGCTGGCAGACCTTCTGTATCTATCTGCTTTCTAAAGAGTTATAATTAATGACTCACATGGTTTATTCATAACATTTGAAAGAAAACTTCTAGCCAGTCTTGCAGTGTTGATACTTTTAAGAAATCTCAATAGACACTAAAGAGTGTCACACAGTCACAGCAATGTCACACAGTGCTTTTCAGCCCAACCGAGCTGAATCAAGACAATCCAGTTGGTTTGAGAGCCTTCCACTACACAGAGTCCTGCAGCCTCTGAAGGCTGGGGTAAATGTCCATCCTTTATGTGCTTAACTGAGAGGGACCTCTCAACCTTCAGATATTCCTCCATTCTTTTTTATAATCTGAATAAAATTTTGAGAAGTATATTTTTTTTTCTTTTTACTCTTTAAAATGTTGTCATTCTGTTCATTAAATATTTGAATTCCACGTTACATAGAAGTGACTTTAATAACAGCTGGACTGAACAGACTTTTATGGAAAATTGGAGTGTAACTGGAGCATTTTCTTAGGACTCAGAGTTCTTTTTTGTTGTTGGGGGTGCCAGAGCACTGGAACAGGCTGCCCAGAAAGGTTGTGGAGTCTCCTTTACTGGAGAGGTTCCAAACCTGTCTGGGTGCATGTCTGTGCAACCTGATATAAGCATTAAGTAGCAGTGGGGGTTGACTGGAAGATCCCCAGAGATCTCTTCCAACCCTCACCATTCTATGGTTCTCTGACTTAAAGTATGTTTTGTCTGTTTTAACAGCCTGAATGTGTCAGACTTTTCCATGTGTCATCAGTAGCTGGGAAAAGCTGACAGTGCTGGTGCCATTGTGGCCTCTCAGCAGAGCAGTGTTGGAGTGCTGCTCCCCAAAGATCAGATTACTGAGTAGATGTGGATCACCAAATCACTCCAGATATAGTTGGCGACACAAGTCAGTAGTGATGAGGATCAGAGACTGGCAATGTGCCTCCAGTCACTTGTGCAGAGCTGCTGCTCAGGCTGTGAAATCCAGGACTAAGGATGGATAGGGCAGGAAGGACTAGGCACCTGCAAGAATTGAACAAATGGCTTGGATCTGATGTCGAGTGCTGTGCTACAGCTGTTATTCATCAGAACTCTGAGTGCCTTTGCATATTGTCACTTTCCAGATCATGCTGAGCTGCTGTTCTTACAAATAAAAAAAAAAAACTTCTGTGTCCATGGGTTGACAACTCAAGAACAGGCACCCAAATGAAATGATGTTTAGAGGAGGAAGGCTCTCATGGTTAAGATGAAGTGTGCTGTGCCCAGAGGTGTTGATTAAGATGAATGAGCTCTGGTAGCAGGACAGTTCCTGGACCCTCCATCATTTTGGTGCCATGGAGAGCAAGTGACATGTCACACCACTTGACTGCTGATTCATTCTCTCCTTGCAAAGTCACTTTCATTTGATGCTGCTAGTAGCTGTGGCTGCTCTTGGTTTAAATAATTATTTATTTGGATTGCAGATGAGCCTTGTGGCCCAAACTGAGGCAGAGCAGAAGCTGTTTGTGCTATTCTAAAAGAAGGTATGGTAACAGAGGGAATCTGGATCATATTCTTAGCCAAGCTGCAGACGCCCTCTGTGAGACTATGGGAGTTGCTTTATTTTTCTTTTCCTCTTTTCTGCAATATCTTCAATAAACCAAGCACCACCCACTTCCATCATCTCCAGGGGCTGCTCCTTCCTTGTATCTGCTGGCACATGGAGTCTCTCCAAACTCAGTTTCTTCATAATCAGTTACCATCAATATTCAAAATAATAGATCTTCTAACCAGGGTCATTCTGCTGGTGCTGGGATAGACAAAGCATCCAGAAAGCTCTGCTGGGAGACCCAAGGGGTTAATAACCTTTGGCAGTGGAGTGAGCAGAGCTGACAAGCAGCTTGAATTGGCACTGTTTGCTACCCACTGAAGCCAGAATGCTCTCAGTGGCCTAACCCAGAAGGAAGTCTTTACTTTGAGAAGTGAATGATCAAGGTTAGTGGAGGTAGAACAGGTTTATTTTCAGAAAGACATAGTTATGTAGAAGAAATGTTAATAAGTCTGTGAAGGACAGGTTTCAGAAGGACAGAGCCAGGCTCTTCCCAGTGATGTCCAGTGAAAGGCAAGAGGCAATGGGTGCAAGCTGGAGCATAACTGGTTCCACGTGAACATAGGGATAAACTTTATAACTGTGAGGGTGAGAGAGCACTGGAACAAGCTGCCCAGAGAGGTTGTGGAGTCTTCTTCTGTGGAGACATTCAAAACCCATCTGTATGTGTTCCTACACGATCCAGCTCTGGCCAGGGTCGTTGCATTGGATGTAAAAGGTCTCTTCCAACTCCTAACATTCTGTGCTTCAGTGATTCATTATACAGAAAAGGAAATCAAACTGAGTTTATCTTTGCTCCTTTGCAAGGTAGCAGAGGCTATTCTAATGATGAAGGATTTATCCAATAGCCTAGTTTGCACTATCTGCTATGTGAGCCCTCCCTCCTGTTCACACTGTTACACAACTTTTTTCCCTTACTGTGCACCTCTCAGTTCCCTGGGACAGTCATAATCCCTGGGCATCTTTCCTATGCACATCCCTCTATGTTGCTGGGAGATATGGAGTTTGTCCTGAAGCTTTAGAAGACACTGAGAATAAAATGCACTGGCAGCTCCAAGGGGAAACTTTGCAAATCAAACCATCTTAGTCTATATCCTTTGTTCCATGCTTGAGGAGGAAAGCATCTATTGTGTAAGCCAGCCATTTCAACCAGTTTGATCCTGCTAAATTCACTGTCTTGATCCATCATTAGTATGCTGCTCCACATCATTTGTATTTATTAGCATTATTTTCTGGTAAAAAAAAAAGTAAATAGATTCACTGGCTGCTACATTTTCAGATTGTTCTCATCAAGATGACGTAACTCCATGCTTAAATGGTTATTCGTTTATTATGTTTGCTTTCTAATAGTGCATTTATTAAAAGCAAATACACAACCATTAGTATGTAAATTTAACTTGGATGCCTGAAGAAATGAAGTACAGCCTCAACTTTGATTTATTGTCTAATTAGTTTTACTGTAATTGAAGATATATAGAGGGAAGGTGTGTGCAAGAGAGAGTAGACAATGGTGTAGCATAAACATTTCATTGGCATGACTTTGGGCAGGTTGAATTTCATAGAGGTGACTTAAAAGGAACATCAATAAAACCTTTACAGTGCTGTATCATCTCAGGTTTGTATACTGTGCAAAACTTTGTGAAACTCCTTTCTTAGTGTTGGATAGGCCATGGAAAGAAAACCTTCTTCACTGTGGAGATGAAGCTGCTTGACTGCGTTAGAAATAGCTTGATCATCAAGTCTTCTCTTATCAGGATGTGGTATCTTGAATCATTTGTAGCCAGTGCTGGTATTAAAGCTACAGGAACATGAATCCTCTGACATGAGTTAGGCAAAGTACTGAATCAAATGCTGAACTTTAAACTTTTGAGCAGTCCCGTTTAGGTCAATGGGATAATCCTTATGCCGAGTCAAATGACTGAACAGTTTCAGGTGAGATGTCTGTCAAACCGCAGACTTCATTTGCAGTATCTTTGACCCTGTTTTTACTTATCAAAATTTGAATAAAGAAAGTCAAGAAGCAAGCACCTGGAGTGTAAACAGGACTTGAATTCTCATTCTCAGCTAAAGATGATCAGCTGAAAACATGGGAAGGGAAGAAGGAAATAGAAACTCTGAAATGAGACGAGTGACAGTCACAAGAGAAAACAAAACACTAAGATAAAACAAAGTAAGAGGAAGGTAGAGGGTAGAAGAGCTCTGCTTTGAGCACTGAAGAGAATATGGAAAAGTCTAGGGGCAAACAGAAAGTTTAAACAAGATGCTACTTAGGAAGCTATACTGTGAAGTGGATGAGGGACCCTTTTTCCTCTGTGGTTCCTAAAATCCACATCAGTTCCCTAATCCACTTCTCAGTGTTGCCCCACAACCTCAGCACAGGTAAGGTGACAACACTTTTCTTCTTCAGAAGTTACCAGCGAAAGATAGGAGGTAAAAATCCTGTAAAATGGCCTTGCCACCGGATAATGTGCCACATCACTGTGGCTTTCATGAATAAGCAGCACAGGGTGGGTCTGTCTTGTGTGTAACCTGGATATCCAGAACCTCAGTGCTGGAGGAAAGAAGGAAGTAGTCCAGAAGTAATTGAAATAAAAGTCAAGGAGATGAAAGGATGAGAGTAACTTGGATGAAGACATGTAGTTGAAAGTTTTTGGTAACTTAAATTGCATTGATGGCATTCCAAATGAAACCAAACTGGGCAAAACCTATGAGACCCACTGAATCTGTAGATGTCTCCTACGGATGTCAGACTAGGCTCTCCCAAGGCTTTGGCACAAGCAAAAGAAAAAAACAGTGCCTCAAGAATGTCTACCTGAGGTGTGGCAGAATTTGGAGCACGTTGTGAATTTAGAGGATGATGGGTGGATATGTATAGAATGTGTCATCAATAGACGTGAAAGAGATTCCCAGCTACTGGAAACAGACCACTAGGGATTACCTTCCAATTTGTTTTTAAACATAAAGGAGCAGCTGTAGCCTTGGATGAATTTTGAGCTCACCTTAACATGATATACATAAACGAATTTCCAGTTAAAAATGCTGCCATAACATACAGTTATTATCAGCAGAATATTTTTTTTTTTTGGTAGGAAAGTGCCAATACAACCAAATCAAAGTACACCTGATAGCACCAAAGTGGTTATTTGGCCCAAAGAGCAATAAGCTTCAAACAGCATGTGTTGCTGTGGTTTGCTCTGGTCTCTAAACCTTCTGTATTTGCAGTTTGACTCGTTGAGGCTCTTCAAAACAAATAGCTCTAATGAGTAATTCTATTGCTGAATATATCAACCAATCTTTATTGCTTCCCAAATGATGAAGTATAATAGTTATACAAGTGCTTAAATAAACCATGGAGCAATTTCCAGCAGTGATATATATGCTGAAACCCACACTATATTAATACTAGGTGAAGGACTAAACCTGGAAATCTAAAATGGTTACATGAAGCTCTGAGAACCATCTGCTGGTGCCTTCAGCAGGAATCCACAAATATTCAGAGCTTCCAGTATTACTGTCTACAAAAAATATGTAGCCAGTAAGGAGGTAACCCTTTAGTTTTTCCCAATATTTTTCCAGTATTGGTTTAATTACAGTGTGGTGAAGAGAATTCAGCTAGGAGGTGACACACTACCACTCTTAGGTCTTTGTTCCTGACCTGAGAAATTACTCAATTTCTCTGCTCCATAATTCTGTTTTCCACACTATTTACAACTGTAGGTGTCTTGTACCTGCTGCCTCAGCATGTCTTCTCCAGTACTATTCTGTGGTGGAAAGTTCTTCAGGACAGGGGCTGTTGTTTCGTGTTCTGTCTACCTAATGGAACCCTGTTTTCTACATGGCAACCCTAGGTAACTATTACACTGAGTATCTGCATGCTTATGCAGCAGGGTTGAATACATCTGGAACCATTCTGCTATGAGAACAGGCTGCGAGAGCAGAAGATGTTCAGGCTGGAGAAGAGAAGGCTCCAGGAAGACCTTATTGTGGCTTTTCAGTACTTAAAGGAGCAACTAAGAAAGATGGTGACTGTAGGGGTGGTTGGACTAGATAGCCTTTAAAGGTCCTTTCCAACCCAAACCACTAAATTATTTGATATAAAGTAGTCTCTAAAATCATGCCTAAAGCCCTATAGTTATTTGCATTCTGATCATCCATTGCTGTAGAGTCTCTCTTGGAAATGAGGTCTGGGAAGAGCAGTCTGGGTGATGTGTATGTGAAGAGAAGCACCTTATGGGGAGTCCTTGGCATTAATAACCACCCCACCCCTCCCAACCCTCACTCCCCCTAATTTCCAGCTAACACTTCTCGATCTGAATATGTATTAGGCTACAGAGAATAATCAAACAACAGAAGGCACAGTTGGGAAGAACTGTATAATTCTTATCATGCCCATTCTCAATTTCCTTCATCTTGCTAATGTGAGAGACACATGGACCATAGTAGTGACAGCCTAAACCAAAATGTGATGAGTAAGTAATGCTTTGGGATGCATATGCTGCAGAAGATTTGCTTTTGCAATTAGCTAAATAAGAATAATAGGAAGAAATCACCTCTTTTGAGAATTGCTTGTGTCCTCCTGCTCCTGTACACGTGTTAAATCCAGTTTGCATAATTATTCCCACACGGAACCTATTCTCCTAAATCAGCAACAGTCAACCTATTTTCTTATCCTTTTTTAAAGTAAGGAAGGACATTAAAGAAATACCTGTTCTGCACGAGGATTCTGCTGGTAGAGATTTAAATGTTCTTTATGCATTTTATTGTTCCATATTTTCTGATCCTTTTTAAAATAAGGAAGGACATTAAAGAAATACCTGTTCTGCACGAGGATTCTGCTGGTAGAGATTTAAATGTTCTTTATGCATTTTGTATTTCCATATTTAAATGCTTAGTGTGCTTTTTGTGCTTGATCTCTTCTCGACTCGTGGCTTCACTGTAGTTTTCCAAGTGTTGTTACTCTCAAAGAAGTGTATGGCTTTAGGAATGCTCAGGTTTTGCCTGAAAGGAATAGTTAAAGGCTTTTCTACCTGTTCTGAGTGTTGGACAAGTAAGTAGAACCTTTCATATCTGTTTCTCTCTAGCTTACCTATCCTTCTATATACCGATTTTAGCTTGCTACACTACCCTGGTGTTCTAGGTTTTGCACTTTCTAAGTTGTGATTTGTATTAATTTGTATTAATTTAGTTGGGGTGGGGGGAAGTGAAGTACTGAAGTATTTGATTTCACCAAGGGTTGTTGCAGTGTGGGAGGTGTCCCTGCCTATGGCAGGGGATTGGAACTAGATGATCCTTGAGGGCCCTTCCAACCTTACCATTCTATGATTCTATGATTCTATGATTCAATTTACGCAGTTCTGCCAAGTAAAGAAACAAACCCAGCTAGCTTAGTGGCACTGGAAGTCACAAGGCGTATTTCAAAACCACCAATAATTTGCTGTATTAATATACCCATCAACAAATTGCTGTATGTGACAGTTGGGATCTTGTTAATACCTGAATAACACAGATTTTTATGATGCAGTATCTACAATAGCATTTCCCAGATGACAGAGATTAGCTCTTAAATCTGAGAACTGTAGAAAGATGAGGACATCCCTTTGTAGTATAGCAAGGTCCAGGACACCACATGGGATTGGACCTGGCCAAGAAATGTGAAGCATCACTGTCATTGTCTTGGAAATCTTTGTGCTTTTTAGTAGAGGGAGAGAGGAAAATAAAATCAACCTGTTAGGTGGGAAAAGGACTTTGAGGTGTTGCCTGTAAGATTTGTGATGCCACCTTATTTTGGTGTAAGTCATATTTGAGGTATTCTGGTGATTCTGCTGTTTAAACAATAACTCTCTGGGATGGTGGATTTAATGAGTAGAAAAGGAAATATAATCAACAGTGCTTTATATGAGATTTTTCATCTAAGCTGAAATAATATGTTGGGTGCAATTTGTTTCCATTGTTCTGTGATCTATTGGGAAGAAATACATCTTTATAGTGGTACAATCTCTCTCCAAATACTTGCTTGCTTTATTTATGTATAAATCTTTTATATGAATTGTTGATGTGTGCAGTATTTTACTCCACTGAGCTGTTTATCTTGGCATTATTATTAAGCACAATGAGAAAAATCATACAACTCAAACCACTGGAAAGAAGGAAACCTGCCTTCTGAGCATGACAAACACTGAATACACTCCTGCACTCCTGCAGGAGTCAGTGTCTTCTGCAGGAGCCAGAGGGGCTCAGCACTGGTGAAGAAGAAATTCTTAGTATTTACTGAGAAGTTTGTATTCTGCTGACTTAACACCAGTTTATGGCCTGTTCCTTACATGCATGATAGGTATTTTCTTGAGAAGTGCTTGTAGTGAGATGGGGGTTGGGATTGGTCTGTTCTCCCAAGTAACAAGCAAGAGGAAACAGTCTCAGGTTGTGCCAGGGCTGGTTTAAATTGGTCATTAGGAAAAATGTCTTCCCCTAACAGGTTGTCAGGCCCTGGAACAGGCTGTCCAGCCCAGTGGTGGAGTCCACATCCCTTGAGGGATTGGGAAGCCCTGTAGATATGCTGAAGGACATGGTTTAGTGGTGACCTGGCAGTGCTGGGTTAAAAGTTGGACTTCATAGTCCTCAAGGTCTCTTCCAACCAAAATGATTCGTTGATTCTGTGATCTGCTCTTGCACATCTATTCATACTAGATCCAAATATTATTCCTTTGCTGAAGGCAACCACCTCTGCTTAATCCCAGCACATACCTGTGTGTTTGCTTATCAGACTTCAGAGAAGTTCTCTGTTAAAACTCCACTCCCTCCTTTGGGTATGTGTGTGCTTACACATAAATGTGTGTATGTGTATGTGTATATGTATGAATGTATGTAACTAAGGGAAAAACTGAAGGGAGGGGTAGAAAATCTCATAATGAAACATTGTGACTGTGAATTTTAAACGATGAGAACCAGAAAATTCAAAATTATGTTTCCTGCAGCAGCCATAATTTGTCTGTGCTGGCCATAAATACCAGAGTATAAATCTAGGAGCACAGGCACTAATACAGGAAACTTTGTTATCTGCAAGGGAGTTAAGTTACAGCTGTAAATTTGCAAATTTGAGTTTCAGGCCTGTTACATGTTTAAAATTCCTATGATAACACTGAATTAATGTAGTTTCACCATGGAAATATATTAAGAAAGGCTTTACTGTTACAGGACCATAGTTTTCATTTTGATGAGAATAAAACCCTGCCTTAAACCTATGTAGCTTATGTACATTTTCCTGCGAAGCATAGGCAGTGCAGGACCTCTAAAGCTCCACAGGAGTGATACTGCTAATTCCTGTGTTTTTCTGACCAAGACTGGTGATGACATACAGCAGGGCTGGTGGTTTAATACTTTGACTGCTCTGAAACTACTAAGCCAGTTCTTGAGTTCCTGGTACATGTGGTTGTTTACTTTGTGTTTGTGTCACCACTGTCAAAATCCAAGTCCAGCTTTTCTCTCCACTGTGTGTGTCACTTTTGCATTGTGTACTCTCATCTGCAACTGGCAGCAGGGAGGGAACCCACAGCACAAAACTTTTCCCTTCTTTTAGTTGAAAACCATCACCTCCTTTTCCTGTCACAACAGACCTTCTTTAAAAGTCTGTCTCCAGCTCACTTATAGGTTCCTTTACATACTAAAGGACACAATAAGATATTCCAGAGCCTGCTCTTCTCCAGGCTGAACAACTCCAACTTTCAGTTTGTCCTCACAGCGGAGGGATTCCAACCCTCACATCGTTATTTTCATAGGATTGTAGAATGGCTTAAGCTGAAAGAGATCTTAGAGATCATCTAATCCAACTCGCTGCCATGGGCAGGGACACTTCTCAACTAGACCGGGTTACTCAAGACCCTATCCAACCTGGCCTTGAACATGTCCAGGGAGAGGGCATCAACAACCTCTCTGGACAATTCATTCCAGAGTCTTGCTGCTCGCATAGTGAAGAATCCTTTTTCAGATCCTATTCTCCTTCAATTAAAATCCTTTTCTCCTTGTCCTGTTGTGGACACTGTTGTGCAAAAGTCCCTCTCCAGCCTTCCTGTAGGTTCCCTTCAGGTACTGGAAGGCAGTTATGAGATTCCTCTGGCATCTTTGCTTCTCCAGGCTGAACAATCCCAGTTTCCTTAGCCTATCCTCATAGCAGATGTGTCCCAGGGGTGTTTTGGCCTCCTCTTGCCTTCCTGCAACAGGTCCATGTATCTCCTGAGCTGAGGACTCCAGAGCTGGACACAGTAGCTGGAATTGGTGCTTGGAGGTGACAGCAGAGCAGAAAATGTCATGGGAAGAACAGACTGCTCTCAAGGGGAGACTCAAAAATGTCTGTCCATTCAAAAGGAAACAGACTCAGGCTACATTTGCCCTGAACATGGCAAGAGACCAAAGTTCATTTAGACAGATGTGGTGCTAAATGGCAGGGGAGTTTAGAGAGGAGAGCAACAGGATCTGTTGGACCATTGTATGTATTTTCTGGTCTGCCTAAATACAAAGTTAGTGACTTCATTTTGACCTGCCAGTTAGAAAATCACATCCCCTTCATGTTTTAGATGTAGCTAATAAATGATTATGTAGCTCTAGAGCAAACAGATCGATACATTTGAGAGCTAGGAATTTTATCCTTACACTAACTTTAACGCTGATATAATGCTTGCTGCAGTGGTAACTGCAGCCAGGTAGTGGAGGGACAGTGTGATGTGGGATTATTGCCTTCCCTTTCACAATGAAAGAAAGGTATTTCTGCATTGTGAGACTCTGAGAAAAGGTTAGTACTTAATGATAACAAAAACTATGCTTACTGTTTGAGGCATTTTTCCTTCTAGCTTTCGTAACACACACTTGCCTGCACACACAAAGTTACAGTTCTGTTTCTAAAATGGTAACACCCTGGATTGAGTGAAAAAGCCATCAGAGCTTTGCTAATCCAGGAGAACCAGACCTTGCAGCTCATTACATCTTTGAATAACTTTGCCGATGTGGAATTTGATGAACCTGGTCGTGTAAATCAGGCTGTTGCAGGTACAATGCAAGATCTGATTATGTTGCATTCTTGTCTACATCTCATATTAAGTGGGGAAAAGAGTGCTGTTTCCATGTGTCTGAGGTAATCCTGCTTTCTTTGAAATTGATAGCAAAGACTCATTATTGTGGGCACTCTTTTGGGGTTTAGGATATTACTGAGTTACTTGAACATATAATTATTGTTCTTTGGTGTCTTTGTACCTGTGGGAAAGAAAGTAGGCACCTGTCCAAATGCAGTAATCGTGCTTCTGATTGAATAATTAAATGTCATGAAGCTGGGAGTTTAGTGAGTTTTGGATTAGTCCCTGTAAGCTTTGAAGTGTGTTCAGTAGGTTCCTGAAATACAGTAGTGGTAGAGAGGGATGAGGTGAGAATATAAGGGTCTCCTGCAGGATTATTGCTTGAACATTTGTATCAAGTTATTCACTGAAGAGTATCTCTAGCATTAGAGAGACAGAGAAATACAGGAAAGAATCTAGTGGAGGGTTACAAAGAAGTTGGGGGGACTGGGACGTCTCTGAGAAGAAAAAGGCTAGGAGACCTGGGGCTGTTTAGACTGGAGGAGAGCAGACTGAGAGGGGATCTTCTTAATGCTCATCAACATCTAAAGGGCAGGGAGTAAGGGTGAGGCCAGGCTCTTTTCAGTGGTGTCCAGGGACAGCACAAAGGGCGATAGGCATAAATTGCAACCCAGAAGGCTCCATCTGAACACAAGGGAAAACTTTTCCTCTGAGGGTGCCAGAACACTGGACTAGATTGCACAGAGAAATTGTGGAGTCATAAAATCATATATCTGATTTGACTGGAAAATACCTCTAAGGTCATTGAGTCCAGCCTGTCTGCCTAAGTTAACACTACCATGGCCATTAAACCATGTCCCAGAATGCCAGAATATTTCCTGAACTCCTTCAGGGACGGTGACTCCACCACCTCCCTCAGCAACCTATTTCAATGTTTGACTGCTCTTTTTGTGAAGATTATATATATTTTTCTTAATATCCAACCTGAACCTCCCATGGCACAATTTCAGGCCATTTCCTCTCATTCTATCACCTGATACTAGGGAGAAGAGACCAACCCACACCTCACTCCAACCTCCTTTCAGGTAGTTGTAGAGAGCAATGTAGTCTCCCCTCAACCTTCTCTTCTCCAGACAAAACAATCCCAGTTCCTTCAGCTACTCCTCATAAGGTTTGCTCTCTAGACCCTTCACCAGCTTTGTTGCCCTTCTCTGGACACGCCCCAGCACCACAATGGCTTTCTTGTAGTGAGGGGCCCAGAAGTGAACACAGTATTCCAGGTGTGGCCTCACCAGTGCCAAGTACAGGGACATGATCACTTCCCTGCTCCTGCTGGCCACAAATCACCTTCTTTGGAGAGATTCCAAGCTCACCTGGACAGTGTGATCCTGGGCAGCCTGCTCTGGGTGTCCCTGCTTTAGCCAGGGCACTTGAACTAGGTGATCTCCTTGATNTGCCCTTCTCTGGACACGCCCCAGCACCACAATGGCTTTCTTGTAGTGAGGGGCCCAGAAGTGAACACAGTATTCCAGGTGTGGCCTCACCAGTGCCAAGTACAGGGACATGATCACTTCCGTGCTCCTGCTGGCCACAAATCACCTTCTTTGGAGAGATTCCAAGCTCACCTGGACAGTGTGATCCTGGGCAGCCTGCTCTGGGTGTCCCTGCTTTAGCCAGGGCACTTGAACTAGGTGATCTCCTTGATCTTCAGAGGTCCTTTCCAACTCTCACCATGCTGGAATTTGGGGATTCTGTGACTTCTGTATAGGAAAGGGGATGTTTCTATTCCATTTATTAGTGTTTTATGAAAAGTTGTTGTATGATGGATTTATTGTGCAAATTTTCTTTAATTTGGTGTACAGGATATTAATTCATTTGACAAATCTATTCCTTTAACAAGTTGGATAACTTGTGTGATTCACAGCTTTATTCACTTGGGAGGGTTATTAGTTTCAAACTTGCACTGTATATTCCTTATCAGACATTATTCACTGGTTTGCACTGTATAGAGCAGGACTTGGGTATGCTGTAAACTGGCCTTTTTGGGCTCATCACTTGGTGGTTTTAGAAAACAAAACAAGTTTTTTGTTCATCTGAATGAATAAATCAAAGGAGTTAAGAGGGAATCTTTAAAAGACATTTCCTAGTATAAAATCTTCCATCTTGGTTGTTTGAATGAGGTCGCTTTTCACTTCTAAAAGCATTTAATAGAGCTTCTAAAATGTCTGGTTGTGGTGGGTTTACACAAGTTAGAGTTTGGGATTTATCCCCCAAAGGTAAATTACCACACTACTCAGAATTTTGGAAGTAAAATGAAATTATTATTTACAAAGTTGGCTAAACAGAAAAGGTAATAAACATATACAAATACCTATATACACATACAACTAGACAACAGCCCAGCTAATTGCCCTGGATCAAAGTCCAGGGGCCCCCTTGTACAAACCCCAGGTAACAGGATATTTTCTCTTCCCTGCTCCCAGTCAGCTTTCTTAGCGTAGGCTAAACAAAATCAGCACAGAGAAGCAGGCAAGGTCAAAGGGAAAGAGAAACAGTGGGAAAAGCAGGCAGGCAAGCAAAAGAGAGCAAGAGAGAGAGAACACTCTGAACTCCAAACGATACAGAAAAATGCCAAGGCAATGAAATGAAATAAATTTACCTCTTATAATCTGTTCACCCTCCTTTGGGATGTACCCTCGAAAACTCTAGAAAACCTCTATTTGCAATTTACAATTAAGACCCTAGTCTTAAACTGTAACACTGGTTTGTGAGTTATACAAGTTGACAGCAGCTGGGGATAAACCTACTGAGTCCAGACACTTATGAAAGTCTGTGTTTTCATTTTTCCAGCCACTCAGCAAATATCCACCTCTGATCAATGACATCTCCTTTTGGCTGCCTTCTGAGAAATACTCCAAGAACGATTTCTATGACTTGGCTCGAACTGTTGGTGGAGACCTGATAGAAAAGATTATCCTCGTGGATGAATTCACCCATCCAAAGTAAGCAAAACATCTGACACATTTTTTTTTTCCCCTGTAGTCAGAATATAAATATTTTCATTCTATATGGCAAGTAATTCTTGATTTTTACAGAATTTTCACGCTTCATTTTTTTACCTCCAAAGCCTTTTTACACCACTTTCAAGAAAAAAATCATGATCTTCTACTTCAGTTTTGTATTAGTACTGAGCATCTCTCAGGCTTCAGAATACCTTTGAATATAGCAGCGCTGACATGACCTGGTACTGGGTGCAGAAGATCCTTGACAAAGTCATCCTATTAATTGTCTCAAAATCTGACAAGTCTCAGCTATTACATAAGCACAATTTGCTGTTTCCAAATCCAGAAGTAAATATGCTGCTGGCTAGCCAACTTTCTAGCAGCAGATGTTAAAATAGTTTCTATTCTTTGAGACTTTGGGTACTTTAGAAAGTCAGGTAGCAAACCTACATGCAGTGGAGCTTGAGGATGATGGGAAAATGCTTCCTGCTGCCCTCCAACACTTATTGTGGCTATTTTTCTTTTTACACACAGATACTATTCTTTTGAATTTGATCTGTGTTGCAGACTAGATTAGTAGATTACTCCATGGCCTGATTTTCCTGTTGGTTAGTAGATTAATATTTATTAGGGTTTTCTTCCCCTTTGCCCTCTTTGTGTGGTATTATCTGAGATGGTTTCTGCTGCATTAAGAAACAGAAATGGCAGTGGAATTTGCGTGGGCATCTGAAAGTTTTGAGTCATTTGGTCTTGAGTGCTCTTTACATGCAAACCATGGAAAAAGATCTCAACTCTATACCAAAACAGTGTGTGTAGCAGAGGAATACTGGGGTAAGATAATGAGTACAGGTCATTGCAAACAAGAAGTCTGTGTCTTACAGAGAAATTCAAAAGCAAGTTTGTTGTGAGTATGGATAAATTACTGGATTTGTGCTGTGTCATAGTATCAGCACAAGTACAGTCATTGAAGGCTGTTCACTTGGATCCTGCAGGACATACAACTGATTTCCTTCTATTGTAATGATTCTCATGCAGTAGTCAATATTTTTGGTAAAATTTGGGATGTTTGACCCATTTTCATAACCAATCCAGTAGGGTGATCATTAAGCCCAAATCCCTTGCCAAGGCAGGTACACCTAAAGAAGGTCACACAGGAACACATTCAGGTAGGTTTTGAATACCTCCAGAAATTGAGACTCCACCACCTCTCTGGGCAACCTGATCCAGTTCTCCATCACACTTAAATTAAAGAAGTTCTTTCTCATGTTTAGATGGAACTTATTATGTTCAGGGTTGTGCCTGTTACCCTTTGTTCTGTCACTGAATACAGACTGGTCCCAGCATCCTGAAACCCACCTTTTAAGTATTTGTAAGCATTTATGATGTACCCTACAAATCTTCTCTTTTCTAGACTAAAAAAATCCAATTCTCTCAGTCTTTCCTGATAAGAAAGGTGTTCTAGTGCCATAATCACCTTTGTAGCCCTTTCTTGTACCCTCTCCAGAAAATCTCTGTCCTTGAATTGGAGAGCCCAGAACTGAACACAGCATTCCAGGTGTGGTCTCACCAGGGCAGAGGAGAGTGGGAGGATAACTTCCTTTGACCTGCTTGCCACACTCTTCTTTGATGCACCCCAGTATATAATTTGCTTTCTTGGCCACAAGGAAACATTGCTGGCTTACTCCTGTTGTCCATCAGGACTCTCAGATCTTTTTTACTGGAGCTGTCCTCTGACAGATCAGCCTCCAATCTGTACTGATCCACGGGGTTGTTCTTCCCAAGATGCAGTACTTTACACTTGCCCTTATGGAATGCCATTAAATTTCTGCCCACCCAACTCTCCAGCCCATGTAGGTCATGCTGGATGTGAACACAGCCTTCTGGCATGTCAGCCACTCCTCCCAGTTCTGTGTCTGTAGCTGAGGCTACACTATCCCTTTGGCCAGATTGTCAGTGAATATATTGAATAGGACTGGACCCGGTACCAGCCCTTGGGGGACGCCACTAGCCACAGACTTCCAACTATTCTCTGCCTCAATGACTACAACTTCCATATTGAGTATTCTTGATAAGCCTCTTTTTCTCAGCTTCCTTTGACATGGTATCAAGACCGTGCTGCCATTCATGCCAAATATTTATTATGACTTCTGCCAAGTAACAAGTGATCAGACAAAAAGAAATGGCATCTTGTTACACCAGGGGAGGTTTAGGTTGGACGTTAAGAAATATTTCCTCCCCAGAAGGTTGTCAAGCCCTGGAATAGGCTGCCCAGGGAATCGGTGGAGTCTCCATCCATAGAGAGTTTTCAAAGCTGTGTAGTTGTGGTGCTGAGGAACATGGTTTAGTGGTGACCTGGCAATGCTGGGTCAGTGATTGGACACTTAAGAGTCTCTTCCAACTGAAACATTTCTGTAATTCTGTGTATAATACCTCTGTGTTTGTTGCTGCTTCTTGTCTGCGTACTTCCTGGTGATACTGGACAGGATCATCTTTGTTGTTTTACCTTGTCTTGGGGGAAGAACTTCTGTGTAGGACCAAGGTTTGGAGAAATCTTCCCCACTTCCTCAACCATCAACAGTCTTGTTCTCTAATCACTCTTACAGTTCACTGGATGAATTCACATAGCTGGAGGAGACCTCTGTCAGTCACAACTCAGCTCATGGGTCCTGCTTTTCTTCTTTACTCAGAATATTATCTTCTGCAATAGTAGAGTGGTGAGGTAGGAACAGGATTTATTTCTCTGGATTTCTACTTTGTGTGTTTTACCAGTTCATATGCTTTGACACAGCCTCAACTGTCACTGTTGTGACAGTTGTTCAATACGAAACCATTTCTTCATCTGCAAGGAATACACCTCTGGTCCTATTAGTGACATCTGTAGAAAGATGAGAGGGGTGACTGCTCACTGAGAATTGTCTTGCAGACAGAACTTTCCTAGTAATGTCCTCTAAAGCCATTAAGCCCTCAACAAACATCCAAATATGTTATGACATTACAAAGAGGAAACATTTCTCACTTTCACGTCTGAAGAATTTGGCTGGTGACACTAATGGATTGTTGGGAAATGATGTTATAGTCCTCTTAGCTAATTCAACTGCAACAACAATGAAAGAAATTTTTTTTTACTTGCCTCATTAAAAAAAGACTTCTAGATAAAGGCTGTAACATTATGTTACTTTGCCCTTTCTTCTTAGAACAGGGTGCGCACAGATAGGTAACTTCTGCAGACCAATGACGTAAGCCAAGTCATTTTATCTGTTCCCTAAAGCCTTTGGACTCTGGGAAAAGAGCATTCTGCTTAGCTTTAATTCCAAGATAATTGTCCTGTTACGGAAAAGATACATCAGCTTCTTTAATTCAGTGTTGCAGAAAAGCCTCTGGTCGCAGGAATTAGCATAAGAGATCCTTGGTGTTGCTGTGGATCTGTGTGTGACAGCTCTGAATTCTCGTCGTCATCTTCTTGAATGTGTGATTCTGGCATGGAGGATGGGCAAAAATTGTATATTATGGGGCAGCCTGAAGTGCTACTGTCTGAAATGTTAGCTACAAGCTTCTCAGGAAGTCTAGGTTTGTAATGAATCACTTCTAGAAATTAAAATTCAGTTTCATGAGGAATCAGGACATTTGACAGTTTTATATTCCTTTTTAAACCACTTTTCTTGGTTACAGTGCTATCAATGTTGGAAAACAGAAAGTGCTATGCAAATAAAACTAATTTAGAAAGCAGAAAAAGGTCTTTTAATTAAGATCCTTTATAGAAGGTTGCAATTCCCATAGTTACCTTGCAGACTTCTCTTGTTCAGAAAACTTTCAAGGTTCCACTTGGCCTCAGACTCATCACCATGCTCCAGTACACTTTAGTTATGGTTTGTATTGGCAGTGAGAATTTATTTTCTCTACAGCGAAAAGGGAAGAGGAGGGCAGAGGAAAAGCACGAGACAATTGTATAGACAAGGAAGAGATGTCTAAGGAAAAAAGTAAATCTCCATTATCTGCTTTGTAAGATGGTAATGTTCAGATATCTTCCAGGAAAGCCCAGACAATTAAAAGGTAAATCAGGAAGAATCCTCAGTGCTGAAAGGCATAAATTTTAGGAGAGGGCCAAGTTACTATGCTGGGCTAATTAAGACTTGTTCCAACCTAAATGCATCTTAAGTAAACTTGACTTTAAAAGACACAGAATTAAGGTAAACTGAGTAACATGAAATGTGTAAAAAAGGCTTTCCAGAAAATTAACTTTTTAGTTCAATTTAGTCTGCAAACATTTAATTTTCCTCTCCTTACAGTTGAAGCTTATTGTAATGGGTGCCAGACTACCAGGGCTCTATCAGTTGAAATATTTCAAGTAGAAACTTATACTGCACTCACGTTACTTCGAGTTGGAAATAAAGTACTCCCTAGTACAAAATAATATGAGAGCAGTAATTTGGACATGCAGATACATCTATATTTACCTCCTAAGTTTTATCATTCCTCTACATTCCTGGTCACTCTCCCACAGAGCAAAGAAATCCAAGTTGCAAGTAGAGAACTGAATTTGAGCAACTGAGTTGAGGTAATTGTGTAAAGCAGTTCTGGAAACCAGGAGAAGTATTTAGCCTGGAGAAGAACAGATTGAGAGGGAATCCTCTCAATGCTTATCAACGGCTAAAGGATGGGAGCAAAAGGATGGGGCCAGGCTCTCTTCAGTGGTGCCAGTGACAGGACAAGGGGCAGTGGGCACAAACCGAAGCCCAGGAGGTTCTGTCTGAACAGGAGGGAAAACTTTGCCTGTGAGGGTGCCAGAGCACCAGACCAGCCTGCCTGGTAAGGCGGTAGTGTTTCCTTTTCATAGAATCATAGAATCATAGAATGGTAAGGTTGGAAGGGACCTCAAGGATCATCTAATTCCAACCCCCTGCCATAGGCAGGGACACCTCCCACTAGTACAGGTTACTCAAGGCCTCATCCAATCTGACCTTGAACACATCCAGGGAGGGAGCATCCACAACCTCCCTGGGCAACCTGTTCCAGTGCCTCACCACCCTCACTGGGAAGAACTTCCTCCTAACATCTAGTCTAAATCTCCCCTCTGCCAGTTTAAGCCCATTGCCCCTTGTCCTGTCATTGCAGGACCTTGTAAATAATCCTTCCCCAGCCTTCCTGTAGGCCCCCTTCAGATACTGGAAGGTATTTTCTGGAGTTCCCTTCTCTGGAGAGATTTCCAAAGCCACTTGGACATTGTCATCCTGGACATTGTCATCCTTGGACATTGTCATCCTGGGCAACCTGCTCTGGGTGACCCTGCTTTAATGGGGAGAGTTGGACTAGATGATCCCCAGAGGTCTTTTCCAATTCCATCCACTCTCAAATTCTCTGGGATTCTGTAACGTGAAGGCTAGCACAGACTGGACAACTGCACGTGGATGGGAAAACTAAGGCCCACCTCCACCTGATTTTTAGGATATTCTTGGAATCTAAAGGTTGCATTAGGCTTGTCCTGATAACATTGTCAGGGTGTAACTTTATCTGAGAAGAATAACAAAAAACCATGTCTGTAGCACACTCATTATTCAGACATATAAAGAATAAATCAGCAAATAAGAAGAAACAGGTTTCTCTTTGCTGAAATTCCAAGGAATTGGAGTGAAACTGTGGCAGTTATGACAACAGCAGGAGTAAGGTATCTAAAGCAAGCAAGTATAATAGAGAAAAAAATATCCTTTTGGAGTGTGCAAAATGTTTTCCACAGTCCATCCTGTGGATTTAAGCTCTGTCTGCTGGATGCATTAGCTGCAAACGTATAGGTGTTCAGTGTTTGGTTTGTGGACCGTATTTTTCTGTATGTGCTCTGTAAAATCAGTTCATTGTGACTTGCCTGGAGTTGCTGTCTGCCACATGAGCTGTGCTTGAACAGTGGCACTGTTCCTGCTGCTCAACTGAATTATTTCTGTCAAATCCTTGGAGATTTTTAAGGACCTTTAAGCATTACTGTGCAAATACATGATGAGTGAGGATTTGTGGCTGACATTTTTCCCTTTAGAACATTCTAGTGAGCAAACATTTGTAAAAACAAAGAGAATATTTTGGACTATATTGACACTGAAGGGAGAAAAGAAAGTCAAGGGGTTTTCCTTACTTTTTTTTTTTTCTTTTTTTTTTTTTTTTTTTTGTGCAGTGCTGTTGTAATCTTCATATCTGTCCAACAGAAAAAGAGCTGAGGGTGTTGGCCAGCAGACAACTGAACATGAACCAGTGTGTGCCCAGAGGGCCAGGAAGGCCAATGGCATCCTGGGTTGTTTGATCAATATTGTGGCCAGCAAGATTAGGGCAGTAATCACCCCCATATACTTAGCACTGATGAGGACACATCTCAAATACTAGGTTCAGTATCGGGACCATTACTAGAAAAAGGATATTGAGGTGCTGGAGGGTCTTCAGAGAACAAATCTGGGGAGGAGCAACTGAGGAAACTGGGATTTTTTTAGCCTTGAGGAAGGAGGCTGAGTGGTGACCTTCTCAATCTCTACAACTCCCTGAAAGGAGATGGGAGCTTGATTTAGTTAGGGCAATTAATGAGCCAGGAATTATAAAATATGTAGTTATTTTATTTCCAAAAAGCTCTGCCCACAAAATATATACAAGCTTATTACCATCATTATAAATTTGCTTCTATCTTATTATTAGCTTTTGTTGTATTTTCCCCTTTCGCATGTCCATCTAAGAAGGGGAGTGATAGAGAGCTTAGGTGGGCATTTGGCCCCTAGCCAGGGTCAAACCACCACAACCTCTGACAAAACAGGTTCACCTAGGGCAGGCCACTCAGGAATGTGTCAAAGCTGGTTCTGAAAGCCTCCAGAGAAGGACACTCCACAATCTTTCTAGGCTGCCTGCTCCAGTGCTCCATCACCTTCACAGTAGTTTCTCTTGATGCTGAGGTGGAACTTTCTGTGTTCCAGTTTGCATCCATTGCCCCTTGTCCTATCACTGGCACCAGTGAAAAGAGATTGGCCCCTTCTTCTTGATGCCCACCCTTAATGTAAACATCGATCAGTTCTTCCCTCTCAGCCTTCTCTCCTCCATACTAAACTGCCCCAAGTCTCTCAGCCTTTCCTTTTCACAGAGATGTTCTATTCCCTTAATCATTGACATAGCCCTCTGCTGGACTCTTATCTAGTAGTTCCCTGCCTCTCTTGAACTGGGGGGCTCAGAATTGGAGACAATACTGCAGATGAAGTCTCATGAGGGCTAGGGCACAGTAGAAAGGCAGGAGAACCTCCCTCGACCTGCTGGTCACACTCTTCTTTATGTAGCCCAAGTTCTTTTGACCACAAAGGAACATTGCTCTTTCATGGTCAGCTTACTGTCCACCAGGACTCCAAGGTACTTCTCTGTGGAGCTGTTTTTTTTCAGCAGGTCAGCCCCTAACCTGTACTCATGCATGGGGTTATTCTTGACCAGATGCTGGACTCTGCATTTGTCTTTGTTTATTTTCATGAGGTTCCTCTCTGACCAGCTCTTCAGTCTGTCCAGATCTCCCTGACTGACAGGACCTTCTGGTACATTAGCCACTCTCTTGGTTTCCTGCTGTCAGCAAATTGCTGAGGGTCCACTTTGTCCCCTCATCCAGGTCATCAAACCACAGCACCCTGATAACTTTCTTTTCTTGCATGTACTCGGACATGGCCTCCAGAATGAGCTGCTCTATCATCTCTCCAGGGATGATGGTGAGGCTGCCTAGCATGTAGCTTCCTGGCTACTCCTCACCCCTTTCAAAGACTGGAGTAACACTGGCTTTCTTCCAGTCCTCATGCATGTCTCCCATTCTCCATGATCTTTCAAAATGATGGAGAGTGGCACAGCAACAAAATCAGGCAGCTGCCTCAGCAGTCATGGGTTCATCCCATCAGGGCCCATGGATTCTATGTTACCTAAGCACCCCTGTCCACGGTTCTGGAGTAAATACTGGTTCATTACACAGGGCAGAATATATGGTAGAAGTGGCACAATATCATTTTGACCTGAGTTGCCCCCATTGAAGAGGACAGAAAGAGTCCAGGGTCAAGTACCTGTCCCCAACAATGCAGCATCTCAAAGAGACTCCAGAAATACAAAGGCTACTCATATTTCCTTCACATGGGCTCTGTGAATCACAGAATCACAGAATGCATCCTATTTGAGGACACCTCAGAGAACATCCAGCCCAACCCTCAATGTTTTTTGTCTCTTCTTTTTGGTACTTTACATAGTCCTGGCAAACGTGATGGTCTCACATCTTAATTCTGAAAAAGGATTTTCTGCATTTTGTAGAGTTTGTTTTCTTACTGGTCTGGGAGCTATTTTTTTTTTGTTTTTTTGTTTTGTTTTGTTTTTTAAAGTTCGATATTAAAATTTCTGTTTCGTTAGAAAGAGAAGAGAAGGAAGGCAGGATGTGCCTCTGGAAGGAAGATATGTAGGTAGGCTGAAGAAAGTACACAAAACTGTAATCATAAAATGTACTGTGTCCTCAGTGGTACTTAAGAGGTAAATTTTTAATCAGAACAACTAAAAATACCCTGAAAAGACTATGTGGAGACAGTAAAGAGGGGGAGTGGGAATTGATTTGCTGCATTTTGACAGCTCTGCTGTTTAAAATATAAGTAGGGAATAGGTAAGAAAGGATTTATTCTTGCCTTTGAGTGAATTACTTGCACACTTTGGGGTAAGAGCTGCACATTTGTAGTAGGCTATTAAATGAAGTGAGAGGGAATGTGTTGGCTGCTGTGT
Organism: Eubucco bourcierii; assembly: GCA_013396675.1. NCBI lineage: Eukaryota > Metazoa > Chordata > Aves > Piciformes > Ramphastidae > Eubucco > Eubucco bourcierii. Next base: position 79,208 of record VWZE01007971.1, read on the forward strand.
GGGAGGAAGGTACGTGCCCGGTGGCAGCATCTTCAGAGACTCTGGGAGTACTTGCATGGCCTATGTCTCTTTTTTTCCAAATGGTAAAAGGAACACATCTGACAGAGAAGAGTCAGGTCCTATTGACTGCTGTGTTAGCTTTGTGTTAGTGTACAAAAACAATGTACTATCACCATTCTCTTCCTTATTGACAGATTTGTTGCATTTTTCCTTACCTAGATGGAGGTCAAAGCAAGTACTTTTAGATCTGGTTTATTTTTCTGCAGCTGGCTAGTTTTTGTCTTGCTCCTGGAAGAGATGAATTAAGCAGAACAATTCTGAAGCCTGCTTGCTGCTGGTGTTATGCAAGTTAAACAAATCAGTTCAGTCCCTCAACACCTTGTTGTTCTTCAGACTGAGCACTTTACAGTTTGCTGAGGGATTCTTTGAGATTACTTTTAACTGCTGAGCTGGCAAAGTCCCAGCAGCAGCTTCTCTGCAGAGGAAACAGCCCAGAAGCTGCTTTTGACAGGAACTAGCAAAGAATGACTTTCCTGTTAGTGAATTTGATTCTCTGTTGCTGTATTTATTTTCTTTAATCAAAAAAGTGTAAGACTAATATTTCCACAATAGATTAATTGTTCATGAAGGGCTCTTGGTAGATGGTTTGTTGACTTCTGAGCCTTTCTTCATCTGTTATAGGAAAGCACTGCATTGGTCCCTCTTCTCTTTTCCCTCCCTTGTCCCAGAATGACATGTTTTCTCTCATGAATGAGAACCGTATCTGTTGTTTCTTTTGCTTTATGGACATCAGCCTAGAAAAGGTTGTGGAAGTTGTGTTCTTTTGAGTGTATTTCACTCCTGGTGTATGTGTCAGGTGTTCCCCTGTGCTCCAGACAAACCCAAAGGCCAGCGGTGTTTGCTTGCCACCCAGTCAAAGCGACCCAAACCACACTTTGTCTTCTTCCTGTCTCCTGCCTTTTCTCCTTTGAGCAGCAGCTGTGTAGAAATTACAGATCCATTCTCACAGCAGCTCCCACTTAGAGGTCATCCAGGGACTTTCTGGCCAAATTCATCTATAAGACTGGGCTGCCCAGAGAGAGATGCTTAATGAAGACATATGGCTGCTGCTCATGTCCCAACAGAGCCCATATAATCTACCGCCTGAAGGCTGAAATGGTGAGGTTTTCATCCCAGTTGCTTGGAGGTTTAAAGGAATCTGCACTTGGGCTCTATGTTTGTAGCTGTGAGATAACCTTGCAGTGCTGATGGCTACAGAGCTCCAGGACAGAATCATAGGATTGTCAAAATTGGAAGAATCCTCTGAGATCATCATATCCACAAGAGCTTGCCTGGAGCTCTCAATGCCACAATTACTGCTAAAACACTACCGCTAAACCATTGAAGCACAACATCCACACATCTTTTAAATACCTCCAGGGATGGTGACCCTACCACCTCCCCTGGGCAGCCTGCTTGTCCTGCACATCCCCCTTGCCAACAGTCTTGCTGCCCTGATGCTCCAGGACTGACGCTGCCAAAGTTTAGCTTTCCCAGACTCTGCAGTAACAAGGACATTCACAGAGCACAAGACAGCCATCATGAGGAAGCTTTTCCTCTCCAGCAAAAGCATTCCAGATTGAAAGGAATATAGAGAAATAATTGAGTAAATATGCACATATTTTTCCTTTAAAAACATTTTTTTTCCAGGTATTTTAGAAATTCTGAACTTTGGCTAGCTCTACTCCAGCTTCTTTATAGGACCTGCTGGGTGAGGTCAGGGAGAGCAAAAATGAGCATGCATTTGCACAGCACAAGCCAGAAATTGTCTGATATGAAAGTTGACCTTTTTCAGCACTTCCTTATTATGTTTACATGTGTAGGCTTAGAGTCCGTCTGCATATTTCTGTTTAGGATCCTCCTCGAGGGCTTTTAAATGCTTCACCTAGAGCTTGTGGCTTCAGTTACTTTATTTCCTTGAGTTGCACTAAAAGTCCCCCAAATAGCAGTTCCCTGCCCAAATCTGAGAATCATAAAGAATTGCAAGAGGAGGGACAGATAATTCTATCCTGCAGTAAATGTGCCCTTGAGCTGTTTGACATCTGCTTATGCTGGGCATTTCTTGCTTTATCTGCCAGAAAGATAGACTTAGAAAAATGCTAATAAATGCCTTGACTTCGTTTTGCAAAAGAAGCAGCTGATGAAGAAATAATCCTTGTTTTATACAATAAAGTGTGAGTTCTGTGACTTACGACTTCTCACACAGCTTGTGACTGCCATTTTAGACCTCTGGTGCCATCGTTTACTTGAAGACCATCTGGTGGGAAAAAAAGCAAACCCCAAATGAATCATCAACTGATCTGGAAAGACAGACTCTACCTTCCCTGCTCTCCTCAGTGTTCAGACAGGCACCACACAAATGGCTGTTCTTTATGGCTTACTATTTAAGTCTGAGGTTTCCTTCTAACCACGGTATTCAATTCAATTGTAGGGCAGACAGTGTTCCGCTGTACCGTCCCTGGCTGGCACTTCAGAGGCTTCAGTGAGAAAATAGTCTTCATTAACTGAAGATAATTTACTATTAATGAGCTTCAGGAGGAGGCACATTATTCTTCTTTGGTGGAAGGCTGGTGGCTAACACATGGGCTTGTGGGAGGATTGGTATTCAAGAAAGGAGAAAGATAAAGTAACCACAGGTTCCCATTAGATGAAGGGGGGTAAACATAGCCCTGAAGTGTGATGTATCACCAGTGATATTCCATAGGAAATGTAATCACCCTTCACGGGTAATGAGAAGAGAGGAAAACTTAAGTACCTGAGCCACACAGAAGACAAATGTCAACTCTCTCATGTATTCAGGCAGATGCAGAGGAGTGCCTTGCACTATAGAAAAGAGATAGCTGGAGTCACAATGAATCTTTCTAAGAGGCTGCTCGACTGAAAGGCTTAACCTTTCTTCATCATGTCAACCTGGAGTCAGCCATTCACCACCAGTTCTCAGATGCATCCCAGAAATGTTTGCCGCAATTCTCAGAGCACAATTCGCAGGAGGCATCACAGGAATTGGCGCTGTGATTTATTGACAAGTGGTAGGACAGTGAAAAATGGCTCCAGGAGTCGACTGCCACTGGATGCACAAGGGACTGTAGTGGGCATGTGAATGCTTCTGAGTTCAATGAAATCCTAGGCAATCATTATCCTTGCAGACCAGAGGTTGAGACGACTTGCGTGCAGACCTGTTTCTGATAGTATGTAATTGTGAGCACATTAGAGCTTGAGAAGCATTGTGATGGCTGGGAGTGTGTCAGAGATGGAGTGAAAGCTTTTGTAATCACATTTGTTAGGTGATAAATACTGTGTTCCCTGAAGAGCCTGAAATCAGTTTAGTCTTGCAGTGCCTTTTCAAAGTGCTCTACTCAGCACCTAGCACGGGGAGAACTTGCTATGTGTAAGAGACAAAGGACTCTTCTTTCAATTGGTGCTTTGTCCCTTTTTTCTACTTCACATTGAGGTCTCTATCTCTGCTGGGGAATGCTGCTCAGTGTACTCTCTGCTTGTGGGTGGAATATAACACCCATCTCCTCTTGGTTTCTACCCCTGCCCCATCCATTCTTGCACAATAGCAACCTACCCCAACAGGCTAGGAAGTCAGTCTCCTCAAGGCTTCTAATGATGTATGCCTGTACTGTGGATTGGGATTCCTTCCAAGAGAACAGGGGTGAGAGAGAGAAATGTGCTTTGGCTAGTTTATCTTTAAAACAATAGATATCTCTGTTGTTCATAAATCTTTTGACCCATTCCTTAATAAGCCTTTAAATGAAGTTTGGCATGAAAGTATGGTATGTTTATCTTCTGTAGTGTCCCAGTGGTGTGAGGAGGCAACATGTCTGTAGATGATACTGAGTTTCTCTCAGATCCTCTTGAATTCGTGAATGGAGCCCTGCATGGGAAGTTATAAATTATATGGTTGGCTTCTCTCTTACAAGGACCTTTGTAGCCACAGAAAGTGGCTACAGTGCCATCCAAAGCATGGTGAAGTGGAGGGGGGGNCTGAGGCCACATCTGGAGTACTGTGTCCAACTCTGGGCTCCCCAGTTGAAGAGACATGGAGAACTACTGGAGAGCATCCAGCAGAGGCTACAAAGATGATGAAGGGACTGGAGCATCTCTCTGCCAAGGAGAGGTTGAGATACCTGGGGCTGTTTAGCCTGAAGAAAAGCAGATTGAGAGGGGATCTTAATCAGTGCTGATCAACAGCAAAAGCAGATGTCAAAGAGATGGGACCAGACTCTTTTCAGTGGTGCCCAGCACCAGGCACCCAGGAAAAGGGACAGTAAACACAAACTGGAACCTAGGAGGTTCTATCTGAACATGAGGAGAAATGTTGCTGTGAGGGTGCTGGAGCACTGGACCAGGCTACCCAGAGAGGCTGTGGAGTCTTCTTCTCTGGCTGGACATTGCCATCCTGGGCAACCTGCTCTGGGTGACCCAGCTTTAGCAGGGTTGTTGGACTAGGTGATCTCTAGAAGTCCCTGCTGATCCCCATCATGCTGGGGGTTTGTGAAGGACATCAGTGTCATCTACATGTGTGGTCCCTGCACATGTTTGCACTCATCTCTTGTCAAGACCTTCACAGAACCATTTTGAGGTTGGTAATATGGTGGCCAGGCTCCTGGTTCTTAGACTGCATTCAGCCCAGTGTGCATCCTGAAAAGCTCCCAAGATGGCATATGAGAGGAAAAAGTCTTTATACAGCCCTCTTCACTTCCTAGTAGTGCTGCACAGCAGAGAGATGGATTTAGCACTAAATAATTAATCTTGCTCTTTATATTTTATGGATCCAGAACACATTTTTGTAGGGAAAAAAACCTTCCTATAGCTAGAAAGGATTTCTTGACACTGAGTCAAAGCATTCAGCAGCTCAAAGGTTATTTATCTCCATGCTGAAAATGTCAGTGTTTGGACTGAGGAAAAAAGGTTTTCTTTAATTTCAGAACAAACAAATGTCAGCATTCCTGAAACAGACCACAGAATCTTCCCATTGTTCAATTTGTGCTTGATGGCCCTTTTATTTTAACCTATTAGTTAACTTGGGATTGTTAAGAAAATAGCCTCCAATTCTATCAAATGTCCTCACCTCTGGGTAAATTGAACAGAATTTCATGGGACTGTGCACCCCATAAGATGTCTTTAATACAGAGATGACCCTGAGCTGCCATTCCAAATTCCTCTGGAATTCAGGTTTCTGTCTTGTTTCTCTCAAACCTTGTCTGAGGACATTAATACTAACACCATGCATCTGATCTGCTTTTTATCAGGCATCACACAGAAATAGAAGGGAGGGGTGTCTTAAAAAACTATTTTGAGGATGAAGTAAAGATATGTGTTTAGTATTTTCATTAGTGTTGGACAGATGGATAGTGAGGACATGAATGACTGTTCATACTTGGAACACTCCAGTAGTTTGTGTCCATACTTGTGTAACAAGGCACAATGGAAGTTTAACCATTTAGGTCAGAATTTTGCCTTCAGTTCTGTTGGTAGATGGGATTTGTGCTGAACAAGTGAAAATCAGCTGGAATAGTGCAATATATACAAGTTTTTCTTCAAGTAAATGGCTAAGCTCAGTTACACAAAGCCAAGTGTTTCACTGTGGGTGGTGTCACTTAAGCAGACACTTTTATTAGTGTCTCCTAATGGAGATATTCCTGATGATCCCAAATGGTCCTATCTGCTTAAACAAGCTAGCTGAAGCCTCAGGATGATTCTGGGATTTGGAGTGGTTCCTCACGGCCTTTTAACTTGCAGTTTGGTTTCTGGCAAGAGTATGTTCCCAGGGTGAAATTGCTTGCCTTAAAAGCAATATTTCTGCTGCTCGTCAGTTTTACTTGGAGCATTGGGCAAGACAGGAATGAAAACTGAAGGAAAGCAAAGGTGAAAAAAAAAAAAAAGAACACAAGGAAAAAATACCATAACTTAAAAAAAATATATTATGTCTTCAAACATGATGGATGACTCTTCTGGATAACTGAATTAGGAAGCTTTAAAGGGCCATGATTCTCAGAAGCTGATGTTTAGCACTTCTGAACATGAGACCAAAGAAGACTTCACCAGACATCTTTATCTTTTGAACATCTTGGCTGAGAGTTTAAAAATTTGACATGGGAAATAACTGTGACTGCAATTCATGCACATTATTTTTGCTGACTAATTAGACTTTATAATGTGTTCAGATACCACATCTGTCCCTGCAGAGCTGCCTGTGTCCACACGAGAATAATATATATGCACATACTCCTGGACAGCCATGTAGTCAAAACTGTTGCAAGTTTGATGGACAAGAGGTAAAATCTGTGAATGGTCAGATTATCAAACAGAGCAAGTGCTGTGAAAAAGGTCTGAGGGACACATGTCAAGAGTTAGGGCAGGGCAGACAACTAGAGAAGTGACAAGTGGTCACTATGAACCACTCTGCTTTCCAAAGGGAAGAGAAAGGAAGCAAGGGAAAGAGATCTGTGGGTTGGGAAAGAAAACTAAACCAGCTTAAATGGAAATAATAAAATTTAATGGATATGAAGCAGTATGGAACCCAACCCCCTGATGGCAATGGCATCACTATCACCACTGATGCTTGGGGCAGGCACTAGGGAAGCCCCAAACTAGACTCAGAGGCAGATGTGGACTGGATTCAGGAACACACAAAATGGGACTGAAGGCAGAATGGACAGAGTCCTCCTGAGACACCAGCCATTGAAAAAGAGGCTTGACTCTCATGATCCCTCAGCTTTATCCTGAAGATGACATCCATGGGATGAAATCCCTTGTTGGTCAGTTTTATGGTCACCTATCCAGTCTGCTCCTCTCTGCAGGTGCCACCTCTGACTTCCTGCATGTGGGGCACAATATTTAACAGTGCCCTTGGCCTGCACAGGAGCGTGTCTAAGCAAGAGCCTTTCTGCAGCCCAGTCTTTGGCAGTAACTCTGACCATGAGAGTTATCAATGCTAGAAGCAGCCACTGTTGACGAAAACATGCCCTGAACTTCATAAAGAGCAGAGACTAAGCTGAGAAGTCAAATGGCTGGGCAGAATTAGTTCTGTTCTAGTTCAAACCAGGACAACTCATCTGTTTACCCCAGCTGTGTTTGCATATTGTGTAGCCAACAGAGAGCAGCAGCATCTTAGAGAGATGCTGCAGTTGTGACTATTAGTTTTTATTGAGGAATCGTGTCCCTCACTGAAAGCTTAAATGTAATTTATTGAGGTCATTAAAGAACTCACTTAATGAGTAGGTTAGGCATCCACTGAAGTAATAGCCTACAAAGTGCAATGGTAGAAAGAAAAATACTGTATGAGCAGGAAAAAGCTGTGTCTTTTAAACTGTATATTACAGATTGTAAATTAAAAAGTCCTAAGTAACCCTTCATCCATGGTACATTATGATTCCAGTGGATTAGTTTGTTCCAGCACATTCCACCAGTTCCACGGGAACAGATCATTCTGGTGCTGGAAAACATGATTACTAAAGTAAGTAGACTTGAAAATAGATTCAACTGTCAGCAAGGCACCTGTAAATGATAGTGGGAAAGATTATAATACATCTGGAGCACTTTGCTCTGCTTTCTTTACAGTCAGGATTGGCACATGATGATCCTACTGAGTGTCATTCCAAAGAAATCTTTGTTTTGAAAGTGCAATCTGAAATTCTCAGCAGCTGATTTATTTCCCTGCTTATAATGGAGCATTTTCCATGTTGAAACAGTGGTGATATTAATTGCTGGAGAACTGTTCTTTGAGTGACACTGAAACTCCCCGGGAGCATGATAAATGCAAACTCAGGACCTCAGACCCAGATCCAAATCCCACTGAATTCAGCAGAATCCATCCTATTAACTGAAGCAGGGTCAGGATCAGGCCCCTTGTGTGTGATTAAACCCCAGTCTGTCTACAGAGAGCACAGAGTCATTTCTCCTCCAGAAACATGGACTTTATTGCCGGTAAATTCATTCTCCATTAAGATACAGTGTCTGTGGTTGGAAATACTCTCGTTACTCAGGAGGGATGTGCTGGTATTTGCTCACTAAATTGGTAGTTAATAATGAGACCTGCATTACTGTAGCATGCAGAAGTCCTTCCAGTTTTCTGGTGGTTTGGAACTGTAGAAGGCACCTCCATGTTTTAACAGTTCACTTGTATTCTGCTTAGTCACATTTCTAGGAGTTGTGGAAACCACTAGCCTCTGACTGACAAGTCAGTTTGTCCTAGCTTTATTAGGGACAAGTAAAAATACATATTTATTATCATATTTTCTCAAATTGTTGCACCAGACTAACCAGGTTTAGAACGTGAATGGGCAGCTCAGGCTGTAATTGAGAAGGTTTTTTTGTCTAGACATGGCAATGTCAACTCTTTCAAGCGTGCAGCTAGGAAAGAAGAGAGAAGGCCATGATGATTCTATGATTCTATGAATTAGCCATTGCTGACTTTACTGATCTGAACTTTCACCATGTATTGCACCACAGAATCATAGAATGGTCTGGGTTGGAAGTGACCTCCAAAGGTCATCTAGTCCAACCCCTCCTGCAGTAAGAAGTGACATCATCAGCTAGATCAGGCTGCCCAGAGCCCTGTCAAGCCTTACTTTGAATACCTCCAGGGATGGGGCCCCAACCAGCTCCCTGGGCAACCTGGTCTAGCCTGGTTTCCCTGGCTAGGAAACAGATTTCTTCATAGAATCATACAATGGTAGGGGTCAGAAAGGACCTCTGGAGATGATCTAGTCTAACTTTCCTCTTGATGCAGGTATATCTAGATTGGACTGCACATCCTGTTGTTTGGTTTATTGTTGGTGATTGACACACATTTTAGGGGTGCTGGCAGGGCTATCATCATTACTCAAGGACACTCTCTTAACAAAGAATCTTATTACCTTAAGGAGAGACTCTCTTAAAAGGGAATATATTTGCTTTGGGAGAGGCTCTGTGAGTTTGCTTAAGTAGTGTCACGAAGATGCAATCAAGATGAGCTCCTCTTGGGTTTGTTCTCATCTATAGTCTGCTCCTGGGTCTCAAACAAATAACAAGGTTAATAACTTTTGCATGAAATTAAAAGATGTAATGATAGAATGGAAAATAAACCCTCAGAAGACCAGAGAGTATGGACTAGCTTTCTTAAGCAGCAGGATAGGCTGTAAGTGAGATTACAAAAAGTTCACCTTAACAGCAGGAATTTGACTTTTCTAACCAAGGTTGCTTGATGAGATTTCAGACATGTCTCACAGAATCACAAAAATGTTTCGGTTGGAAGAGATCTTCAAGATTATCAAGTCCAACTCAGCACTCCCAGGTCACCACTAAGCTGTGTTCATCAGCACCACATCTATGCAGCTTTTAAATTGCTCCAGGGATAGTGACTCCACCACAGTTCCGGTCAGCCTGTTCCAGGGTTTGACAACTTTTTTTGTGAAAAAAATTGTTTCTAATGTCCAACCTAAACTTGCCCTGGTTCAATGTGAGGACTTTTTCTCTTATCCTGTGGGTTTTCCTTGGGAGAAGAGACTAATCCTCTCCTGGCTCCAACCTCCTTTCAGGTAGCTTTAAAAAGTGAGATGATCTACCCTGAGCCTTCTTTTCTCTAGGCTAAAAAAAAATCCAGTTCCCTCAGCTTCTTCTTGGAAGACTTAAAGGATATGTACATCCTTTCTGGTGGTAAATCTGCCATGCACTTGCTATCTGCTGCCACTGAACAGTTCAGATGATGAAACAGCCCTAAAAAGTGCCAGAGGAATACAGAGTGGGCCCTTCTGACTGGGTGTCAAATAGCCAGCAGCAGCAAGTCTAGGATGCTACAGGGGGTGAGATATGAAATCCTCCCCTAAAGTGTCAGCAGATGATATATCCTCTACAGAATGTCTCCCTAATCTCCATCTGTTAGCAATTGCTTGTAGCAGAAGCATGGGGATTACTTGTATACGTGTACCGTTGCAGTTTAATCCTCTTGATTCTTGGCATCACTCGTATTTATTTTGTGGCACTGATTTGCAGAGGTTATCCAGCCAGTGGTTTTAATTCGGAGTATCAGTGTGAAATATGATTTAGTTCTGCTTGACTTGGTATTAGGAGGGCAAGGAAAAAATACTTCTAATTAACTTTCACTATATTGTGTATATTTATTCAGTCCCGTTGTTATCTTTCAGATAAACAACCCCAATTGTGTCCGTTGCTCCCAAGTCAGTTTTCTGTCTCTGACTATTCAGTTTGCTGCCTAACTTTGGGACCCTTTATTACCCCCATGTATTCCTTAAGTGTGGAGATGAGGGTGATCCTGATTCCAAAGCAAGCACAAGATGGTGACTTTTATCAGAGAATAGTAGAATGATTTGGGTTGGAAGGGACTTCAAAGATCATCTAGTTCCAACTCCCCTGCCATGGGCAGGGATACCTACCACCAGACCAGCTTGCTCAAGGTCCCCTCCAACCTGCCTTTGGACACTTTCAGAATTGAAGTCTTCACTTCCAGGTGTGCAGCCTCCATAACTTCACTGGGAAACCAGTTTCAGCGGCTCACCATCCTCACGGTGAATGCCTTATGCTGACATTTTAAGTGTTTTGGTTTTCTTGCTCTTATAGGAAGATTCTAGCTTTTGCTTTCCATGTTGGTGCTGGGCCAATGTCTCGGTCTTTTGGGGAATGCTGTGATGGGTTTTCCTGCAAGGAGCTCTCTGTTATGTTGCTGAATTTTGTTTCTACCTATTTTTTCATCAGGAAATGTTGTAATTTGGTATTTACCTTCTCTTTCATACTAGTGCTTCTCAGGCACTCTTAGTCAAAGGCTGGTCTAGACACTGGGATCAAAAGTTGGGAAGAAGGCTAACACTATTCATCTTGAGTAGTGTTACTTCAAGTGGTGTTTTTTTATCCTGTCTTGTGAATAAAATGTTTGGACTAGAGTTTGAATCGTGGATTTATTTATATTTGTATATAAATATAATACATACATTTTTTTTCTCACCCTTTGTTTCTCTCTGTGTAGAAGTACCCACTTATATTTTTGCCTATGGCCATTACTGTGCTTTGTGGGCTACAGGCTAAGTACTATCTAAATCACATGGAACTGGTAGCAAGGCCACAACAAAATGTATTTACCTCATGCCTTTTGAGGCTTCCATCTCCTTAAGGCAACCTAAGAGAATTCCAGCACTCCATCAGCTCAGAAACAGGTAATAAGTAAAAGCTCATATGTAAGTTCAGAAAATATAGATTATATGAGTGGACTGTGATATGGATTGAGAACTGGCTAACAACAGAGCTCAGAGGGTTGTGATAGGCAACTCAGAATCCATTTGGAGACCTGTAGCTACTGGTGCTTGCCAGGGGTCAGTGCTGGATCCAGCCTTCTTCAAAATCTACTACATCAGTGACCTGGATGAAGAGATAGAATCAGCAAGTTTGCTGATGATACAAAACTGGAAAGAGTGGCTGACACAGCAGAAGGGTGTTCTGCTATTCAGAGAGATCTGGACAGTCTGAAGAGTTGGTCAGAGAGGAACCTCATGAAAATCAACAAAGACAAAGGTGTAGTCCTACATCTGGGCAAGAATAACCCCATGCACCAGTACAGGGATTGACCTGTTAGAAAGCGGCTTCATAGAGAAAGACCTTGAAGTCTTGGTGGGCAGTGAGTCGACCATGAGAGAGCAATGTTCCCTTGTGGCCAACAGGGCAAATGGTCCCCTGGGGTGCATTAAGAAGAGTGGCCAGCACATCAAAGGAGGTTCTCCTGCCCCTCTACTGTGCCCTGGTGAGAACATATCTGGAGTAGTGTGTCCAGTTCTGCTCTCCTCCGTTCAAGAGAGACAGGGAACTACTGGAGAGAGTCCATCACTATGAGGAGAAAAGGCTGAGAGACCTGGGGCAGTTTAGCCTGGAAAAGAGAAGGCTGAGAGGGGACAACTGATCATGTTTACAAATACATTAAGGGTGGGTGTCAAGAAGAAGGGGCCAATCTCTTTTCACTGGTGCACAGTGATAGGACAAGGGGCAATGGATGCAAACTGGAACACAGTTAAGTTCCATCTCAGCATCAGAAAAAAATACTGTGAAGGTGATGGAGCACTGGAGCAGGCTGCCCAGAGAGATTGTGGAGTGTCCTTCTCTGGAGGCTTTCAGAACCAGCCTGAACACATTCCTGTGTGGCCTGCACTAGGTGAACGTGCTTTATCTAGGGTGTTGGACTAGATGATCTCCAGAGGTCCCTTCCAACCCCTACCATTCTGTGATTCAGCCAGCCTGGGAGGAGATCTTCTCAATGCTCATCAATAGCTTCAGTTTCAGTCACACTGATGGCTGAGTGTGTATCTTCTGGAAATGTGTGGACAGTTTCTCTACCTATGAAGTAGCTCATCTGAGCTGCAGCTGAATGTAAAACCTTATCCTGGCACTCACAATTCCTATCAGTGTTAGAACAAGCCCATTCTGAGGTGGGCTTTGTGCTGTGTTTTACGTAAGGGATATTCTCCCTCCTTGCCAAGAATGTTTTGTGGTCTTTAGCATTTTCTTCCTCAGCACTGGTCTGTCTCTCCCCATTCCCTCTCTCTTCCGCCCCCCAGTTTTCATTTTCAGTTATTTTTTGTTTGTGTTGAACTTCTGCCTGCTCAACTGCAGCAGAGCTTGGCATTGGCAGCCTGCCTCATGTTGTATGAGTCTACAACTTCTGCTGCTTAGCAGCACATTGGAAATAATTTTGAAATAAATCCATGTTGGACCAAAAGCAGCATCTTTGTTGTTACCCGCTCAGAATAATTTGGTGCTATAATTGGAATTCTCATTTGAAATAAATAAACATGATTTCTGATCTATAGACAGACTGGATGCATAGTCAGTGAGGGATACAGCCCTGTCCTGGGAACAGAGTAATATTTGCAAACCATGAATGGCAATTCTGATGCCTTAGGGCAAGTTAGCATGAAGATGCTGGAGGGACTGTAGTATCTGTATCTCTTTCAGGAGGAATGGCTGAGAGACCTGGTGCTGTTTAGCCTGGAAAAGAGCAGACTGAGAGGGGATCTTCTCAATGCTGATCAATAGCTAAAGGGCACAGTACAAAGGGCTGAGTCTCGTTTCAGTGATTCACAGGAATAGGGGCAATGGGCACATGCTGGAACCCAGGAGGTTCTGTCTGAACATGAGGAAAAATTTCTTTGCCATGTGGGTGCCACAGCCCTGGAGCGGCTGCCCAGAGAGGTTGTGAAGTCTTCCTTTCTGGAGAGATTCGAGTTCTGCCTGGACATTGCCATCCTGGGCAATCTGCTATGAGGGACCCTGCTTTTGCAAGAAGGTTGGACTGTATCATCTCCAGAGGTCCTTTCCAACCCCCACCATACTGGGTTTCTTTTGCTGTAGAAAGCCGTCAGGGTGGCTCGGTTTGGAGGAGAGAGACTAAAAGTGTCTCAGTTTGGAGGAGAGAGACTAAAAGTGTCTCAGTCCAGAAGAGAGAGATTTGTTCTTATGTATTTCCATGTTGTGGAATTAAGGTACAAGTGGGACCAGATATCAACAGTGAGACTATTTATTAAAGGATAACGTGAATGAAACAGACAAAGATAGGTAAGGGGAGAGAGAGAGAAAAACAGGGAACAAGAAGAGAGGAGAAGAGCAGGAAAGGGATTATATTACTGGCCAAAGGTGGATGAGGGTGGAGATACCAGGTTTCCAAAGTCCAAGTCCTTTTCGGTTTGCCCAGGGATGTTTCCAGGAGGTGATGTCTTCAGTGGAATTCTTCAGGAATTCTTTTCTTCTTACAGCAGGCAAAACTCAGGACATGGCATGGTTGGTGGTGGTGGTGGAAAAAGGGTTCCTGGGCTACTGTCTTCAGGTTGGATGTCCCTGGCAATCCTCTCAAACACTTACCAAAGCTGGTATAGGCCCAGTGTCTTTTATTCATTTTTTTCACAGCTCCCCCTGGCCACCCTAGCCACATTAATGCATAAGTGACTGCCAACTGTGCTATCAAGTGTGCAGAGCTGACCCATCAGGCAGGTCCTTTACAACAACTGTTGCACATCCAGGTGCCTGCAGGGGTCTGGTGCTGGCAGTGGGCTTTGGCCCCTCGATTCAATCCATGTTCCTGAGCATTTCAGGATGACCACCTGAGCAAAGGTGATTTTAATCTTTGTTGATTTATATGTGCAAGAGAGATGAGATTTAGTCTCTCACACAAGGCCACAGACAAACACAGATGTGTCTGGTGCCAGTGGAGCAGGAGCACATTGTGCCCTGTAAACTTCTGCAGAAGAAATCTTTTTGGGGATTAGACTAGGGACTAAATGATGAGTGAATTGCATCACCCCAAAACTACTGGATAGAGCTGTCACACCTGTGTTTGCAGGACCCATAGCTGTTATAACAGTGAGTAGCTGCTTTTGCATTGTCCCCATTTCCTCCCCAACAGTAGCATATCCTTTGTTCTTCTGTTGCTCAGCAATACAGGAGCACCTCTGAAAAAAAAATATTAAATTACATATGTTGGATTTTAAATATAACTGAAAATTAATCTTATTGTTTGCTTGTTTGGAATTTTTTTTTCTTTTTTGGCAAATAATTGTTTTCCATTGATGTTTTCTTCTAAATATCCAAATGGACTTGGATGAATCAGTGGGTTTTTGACTCCTGCTTTATTTGACAACATTCTTCTTTCTGTTTTAAAGTATTAATGATTCATATCCCAGCATCTCTGAGAAACTGGGGATGTTGGTTTTGGTAATGGAGAAAAATGGACTCCAGGAAGAAGCTTTATGGCTTTTTAAAGCATTGAGTGTTCAGGGTTTGTAAAATAAACCTGTAAGAATTGGTAAGATAAACTATTTAGAATTGAGTCATTTTTTGGTACTGTCTCTTTTTGGACTAGAAGAGGAGAGGACTGGGGACTTTGCTGAGTTGTTTGTCTTAGAAAGATGTCCCAGGATCTGTGCCACACATTACTTCCTGCAGCAGTCCACAGAGTTCCTGCAAGCACAGTAGGGACACAGATATGGGCAGCTTTTTTACTGGTCATTTCTGGTTCTGTCTTCCAAGTGGTAACTGTGTTCTCCTCCCTGCTGTCCATGTGGTCTCTCAGTTGCATAGTGACTATGCTTCTTCAAAAGCTGCTGTTTTTCTGATAACTTTTTTTATAGAGGATCCAGAGAGTTTCAATCACTCCATCCCACCAGGATCAACCCAAAGAAAGGAAGCCCCTCAGTCTATGTCTTGATTTCACTTTAGGCAGTATGTTCTTACTTTTCTGACCACCACGTCACAGATGAGTGTGCTCTTGATGCTTTCCATCTGAAATAAATCTTTTTATGTCACCACAGAATCATCAGAGAATCATCATAGAATCATTGAGGCTGGAAAAGACCTCTGAGATCATCAAGTCCAGCCTATGACCTAGTACCATGACATCAGCTAAATCATGTTACCAAGTGCCACATCCAATCTTTTCTTAAAGACCTCCAGGTATGGTGACTCCACCATCTCTCTGGGCAGTCCATTCCAGTGCCTAATCTACTCTTTCTTTGGTTTGGATATGAGGAAGTTCTTCCTCATATCCAAACTAAACCTCCCCTGGCACAGCTTCTGCCCATGCCCTCTTGTCCTGTCACCATCTGCCTGGGAGAAGAGCCTGACCCCCACCTGACTACAACTTCCTTTTAGGTAATTGTAGAGAGTATAAGGTCCCCCCTAAGTCTCCTCTTCTCCAGGCTGAACAACCCCAGCTCCCTCAGCCTGTCCTCATAGGACTTTCCCTCCAACCCCCTCACCAGTCACATTGCTCTCCTCTGGACCCACTTCAGCACCTCTTCTTGAAGCAAGTGGCCCAGAGCTGTACATGGTACTAGAGGTGAGGCCTCACCAATGCACTAGCTGCTGGCCACACTATTCTGATACAGGCCAGGATACCATTGGGCTTCTGTGCCAACCTAGGCACAGCTCACCACCAGAACCACAGTCTATGTATGATGATGCTTATTAGCAACTTTCAGTGTAACACTATAGCATAAAACCCCAAAGAGCCACCTCTGATGCTTGGAAAATTCAGTAGGTCTGTTTTCAAATGAATGCTGTTGTGTGAGAGCAAGTTTAGCCCACCATGAATCTGGGAGAAAACATGGCTGAAGGATTTTTTAATTTTTTTTTTTTTTGGCCAATTCCCATAAAATTGTCTAGACAAAATAATATTCTGAAGTGAAAATTATACAGCAACCCCCCAAAAAACCCCAGGCTTAAACACAATGACTTTTGATTATGCAGTCAAACTTTTGTATTACATTTCTTATTAAATTGTGGACTCTTTAAAGTGATTATCTTTCAACACTGATACATTTCTATAACTTCTTTTTATTTTTTGTACTTAATGAAATTCCAAAGACTTTGAGATTATTTCTTAGTGCTTAGAATTGTATTGCCTGAAAGTCAGTTGTTTAAGCTATTCAAGCTGTTTATGCAACTATCCTCTCTTCATACTTCTTCAAACCTAGATACAATCCCTGACTGAAACAACTGAGTTGAAATGCTGTCGTCTCTACTGTCATTTTATTTCAGCTTTTCTAAGTACCTCTACATACAAGTGTTTTAATGGGAGAACTTGCTTGTGATGTTTTGTCTCCAGGTTTTTCTTCCCCTAGGGAAGTCTGTTAGTCTTTTAAAATGACATTACCACTGGCTCAATAACCAGCTTGGGAGTTGGAAGAAATCAGGGAGGAACGCTGGAAGAGAGAAGAGACCTTTTGAGTAGCAATTTCCTAGCTGTATGTGGAATCCTGAGTTAATATAAAACTCAATTAGTGTTCTACCAATGCTAATAATGCATAACATTATTCTTCTGTCTTGCATTTTTGAAACAGCATGTACAAATCATTCTTCACAGCATCCTGTGAGAGAGATAACTATCAACATTATTCTAATCCTCATAGCATATTAAATGAGAATAATGACTGCTTCAAATTGAGAGCTCAACAAGAGATAGAAATAGTGCATTTCTCACTCAAAGCCCTCTAGCAGGTTGCCTTGATCATCCCACACACCTTTCTCAGTCTAATTATTATACTTTGCCTTTGCAAAAACATCTCTCATCAGTCTAATTTTGAAAATTCCCTATTTTGCTGTAAATCCTAGAGCAGCCCAGGTTGGGAAGGACCTTGAAATATCATTGTGTTCGACTTTTTATGGGGAAGGGAGCTTAAATGAGGTTATCTAGCACCCTGTCCAATTGCATCTTGGAAACTTTAATGATTGGAAATCATCCCTGGGGAGGGTATTCCAGTAAATGATTGTTCTCAATGTAAAAAAATCCACTTCTTAATGAAGATGGTCGATCTTGATGTGAGACTGTAATGTACCTCAGAATGACCCATAAATGGTTATAAAATAGATTACACATTGTGTGTCTGAGTTTGAGGAAGGGAGGCAAAACCCACTGTACTCTCTACAGAAAATATCCAGCAGTTTGGATTTTGATTGAGATCTCTCCTTTCAGGCTTCTGACTGTTCCCACCCGTCACAGTCAAGTGTCTCAAACCTAGAAGAAGCTGTTGTATTTTTGCCAGGTTCTCAGCTCTGTTTAGCACCTGCCATATGATTGAGTGCAGCTTTGGTTATGGAGACACCACAGCATGAGAAAGTCGAAATACATGTTTAGCTCTACTAAGAAGAATGATTACTGAGTTACGTATACTTTGTTGGCAGAGGCCTTGATCTAGGGCCTAAACCAAGTCATCTTCAAAGAAGACTGTTTCTTTACTTTGAAGGTTTAATTGCTTCTTTCATAGGAGATTTCCTACATGGCATCATTTGGCAGGTCTTTAACCATCCAAACCTAGCATGTGTCTTTTGGCAGTCTTTCCATCTCTGAAATTCCGAGGATGAAAGCAAAGAATTGATTCTCTAACAGCTTGGCTTGCTGTTTGTCTGACTTGTGTTCCATAAAAATAACTGAATATGAAGTTTCTAAGTTCTGCTTTTTTTTTTTCTTTCCTTGCAGAGTCATTCTGCAAACATTTTAACCAGGACTTAGGATGAACGTTTGTTGATAAGGAGGTAATCCACATTTCATTCACCCTTACAAGTGCAAAACCAAAAATGGTTATTCTGTAGATGCTTAACTTCCTTCAGCAAGTGTTAGATGGACTCCTTTCTTACTTATTTTAAACTTCACAACTGCCTCATGATGGCAAACTTAAACTTCCACTTAGAAATGGTGCAAATTGGTTCTGGGAATTTCTTAATAAAAACTGCAGTAGACAGTCTAGTAAGAAATATGTGAGCCTTCATTTGACAAACAGTATGCTGTCCATTTCCTATCTTCTTCTGGCTTGGAAATGCCTCATCAGATAATTAAAATCTCTTTTTTCTACCAAATCACATATTAAAAATGTTCAGTAACATAGAACTGAATTGGGGGGTAGGGGGTGGGTGGGGAGGGGGGGTGTAGAAAGGAAGAAAAAAGGCATGTGGCTTTTATTTTTATTTAATTTTTTTTTTTTAGTTATGTTTCAGTCTTAGATAAATTGACTTCTGAATTTCCTGTTCCTGAGCTTGGTGAGATTTAGATATGCAGCAGTTACTTGACAGTCTTCAAAAAGTTACTCCAGTTTTCAAAAAGGGCAAGAAAGAGGTTCCAGGGAACTATCAACCAGTCAGTCTCACTTCCATCCCTGGAAAAATGACAGAGTAGCTCCTTCTGGAGCGCATCTCAAGGCACTTGGAAAAGAAGGTGGTTATCAGTAGTCAGCATGGATTTGCCAAGGGGAAATCATGCTTGACTAACCTGATAGCATTCTATGATGACATAAATGAATGGGTAGATTCAGGGAGACCAGTGGATGTAGTCTACCTTGATCTTAGCAAGGCCTTTGACACCATTTCCCATGACATTTTAGTGAGCAAGCTCAGGAAGTGTGGAATGGAAGAGCAGACAGTGAGGTGGATTAGGAACTGGTTACAAGACAGAGTTCAAAGAATGGTAATCAATGGTGCCAGGTCCAGCTGGAGAGCTGTAACTAGTGGAGTCCCCCAGGGATCAGTGCTGGGTCTGGTGCTGTTCAACATCTTCATCAATAACGTAGATGAGAGGACAGAGTCTGCTCAGTTGCTCCGTGTGATAGGACAAGGAGCAATGGATGTAAGTTGCAGCACAAGAGGTTCCACCTCAACTCAAGGGGGAACTTTTTTACTGTAAGGGTCACAGAACACTGGAAGAGGTTCTCCAGAGAGGCTGTGGAGTCTCCTTCTCTGGAGACTTTCAAAGCCTATCTGGATGCATTCCTCTGTGATCTGAGCTAGATTGTATGGTCCTGCTCTGACAGGGGGGTTGGACTTGATGACCTATTTGGGTCCCTTTCAACCCCTGACATCCTGTGACAATCAGTGTCTGAAGGACTCAAGAGGAGAGCTGCAGCAATGCTTTTGCCTGGGTCTGCTGAACCTCCTTCCCAACTGCCATGGCTGAGTCCCATAGGGGTGAGGAGCAGGTGATGACAGGACAAGGGGTAATGGGTTTGTAATGACAGGATGAGGGGCAATGCATTTAAACTGGAGGAGGGGAGATTTACACTGGATCTTAGGAAGTTCTTTACAGTGAGGGGGGTGAAACACTGGAATGAGTTGCCCAGGGACGTTGTGGCTGCTCTCTCCCTGAAGGTGTTCAAGGCCAGGTTGGATGAGGCCTTGAGCAACCTGTTCTAGGGGGAGGTGTCCCTGCGTATGGTGGGGATTGGAACTAGGTGACCTTTGAGGTCCCTTCCAACCTAGATAGTTTTGTGAGTCCTGAACGAAGCAGAGTTCTGATAGGATAAAACCTGGTATTTGCAGGAACCAACAGACTCACACAATACAAATACGTGTTGTGGATGTAATCTGCAGACTCCTGAATATGGTGTTTTTAATGGTCTTTGGATAGTCCTTGGAGTTACTGTCAGGTACTCAAAAAATCAGAATAGTAATTTATAGGGATCTGGAGATGATCTAGTCCAAAGCCCCTGCTAAAGCAGGGTCATCCACAGCAGGTTGCCAGGGTTTACAATGTCCTGGCACATTTGGAATCTCTCTAGAGAAGACTCCACAACCTTTTTGTCCAGCCTGCTCCAGGGCTCCAGCAACTTCATAGCAAAGAAGTTTATCCTCACCAGTGAACCTCCTGCGTAACAAGAAGAGAGTCTGTCCCCATCCTTTTGCTACCCCACCCTTTATCTATTGATCATCATTGAGAAGTGTGGTGGGTTAAGAAATTCCCCCCACCCAGCTGAAATTTACCAGATCAGCTCAGAGGGATTGGAAGTAAGATAAAGCAATATTTACAGCAAAGCTAAATTTGCAAGCATATATACACAATACATTTACATGTATTTACAATTATATACAATTTAGAAAGAACACAGAAATCCAAACTCCTACCTCAGACAAAGAAAGTCCAGAAGGGACCAATGCCACCCTCTCTCTCCAGACAGAATACAACCAGTAAGGCTTATGTGTTATCTAGTCAGCCAAGGTTAGTGGAAGAGATCCCATTGGGATCTTTTAAATGCCCTTGTGTCAAAAAGTCAATTCCCAGAATGCAAGGTGCATCAGGACCAGTTACAGTAGTATGCTTCTTCCCCTCATTCCCAGTTAGACTTACTTCAGCCTGCGACTTAGTTAACTCTTGAGATTCACCAGAGATTCCTGAAATAGATACATACTCTGTCCCTTTACAGTTTGATGGTAATAGGGAACACCAAGCACCTGTGTCAACCAAAGCCCTGTACTTCTGAACTTTTGAACTGCCAGGCCACCTAATGAATACATTCCGATAGATTTTGTTATCTCTGTCATCCCTCTTATCCTTCTGGCCAGAGGCATGGCCAGTGGAAATGCCCCTGCCTCACTCATCATGGCCTCCACAGGCGGACACGGCTGGACCTCCTCAATGGTAGACGTGGCTGTTCCCATGCCATTACCCCGCAGCTGCCCCCCCCACCGCAGCTGCTCACCTTGCAAGAAGGGTTCGGCAGTGCCGCTCGCCAACCTGCTGCCCCCCGGCAAGTGTTACGCAGCTGCGAGCTGAAACAGCCTGCTGCTGCTGCCCGCTCCCCACGACTCTGAGCCACATTGCCTGGTGTCCTTGTCTCACTCATCTCAGAACTGGACCTCCTCCGCCTGCTACAAGAGGAGCAGTAATGCATTCTTAAAGTGGCAGTACGTGATTTTTTCCACTCAGAAAGCTACAGTCAGCCCTATTATTGCTATTGTAAAGACCGCATTGAAACATAGAAGGCATACAACGTTACTGCTTCTAAGAACCTGCTCTTCCAGCTGTTCCACAAAATCTTCTGCACTCACAAGGAGAACCAACTCAATTAAATCATATGAGACATTAACGGTGGCATTTTTATAAGTATTATAGCCCATAAAACCAAACCAGTAATTACCCAGCTTTGCAAAGATGGATTTCACTCCTTTCCATAGCATTCTTGTTACATACCAGCACATTTTCTGATACATATTTGAAACCATCCTTTTATAAAATATCCATAATATCACTGGATATATTAAATGCCAGATCATCCAAAATAGTTTCATCTTAGCTTCTGGAATTGACTATTAATAAATAGTTGAGCTGGCCCTCTGATTGGAGTACTAAAAATAAATGTGGTGGGTTAAGAACTTTCTCCCCACCCAACTGAAATTTACCAGACCAGCTCAGATGGATTGGAAGTAAGATAAAGCTATATTCACAGCAAAGCTAAATTTACAAGCATGTATACACAATATATTTACAATTATATACAATTAAGAAAGAACACAGGAATCCAAACTTCCCCTAGACAAAGAAAGTCCAGAAGGGCCCAACACCACCCTCTTTCTCTCCCCAAAGAGAAAACAACCAGCAAGGCTTACATGTTATCTAGTCAGCCAAGGTTAGTGGAGGAGTTTAGAGAGAAGCAAAGAGATCCAGTGCCCAAAAGCAAAGAATAAATAATTGTTTGTAGTTTGGCTTTTTATACCTTTTAGCAAACCAATGAATGATATAGACTTTATCATTTTTTTCTTTTACAACCAATGGTCAAATTTATTTTATTAGAATATTCCAATAAGCTTTAAACCACTACAAGAAGGTCCCTTCTTAGTCTACTCTTCCCCAGGCTAAGCAGCCCTACGTCTTTCTGTTAAGCAGATCTAAGTGTCTATGCACAGTTGTCAGCTTTATGTCTATTATTGAAAAAAAAACATCCATGTGGGTGGCATTCACAGGTAGTTTCACAGAGTCCAGTGTTATTAAGTTTACTTAATTTCAGAAATCTCTATATAAAGCAGCTCGAAGTTGTTGAACTCAGAACTTCAAAGCCAGTAAAGAGAGAATGTAGAATAATTCTAGGAAGAGGCCCAACACCTTCATGAAGATGTGCTACAGAACATCTAGAATATAAGAATATTTCCTGTTAAATGACAATCAGGTAGACACAAGCTGGTGGAAGCAATTCAAATCTAGTGCAGAAATCTGCTGTCCTCTGCAACAGTCATACAAAGAGATGTTACAGCATAGAAGAGAGGGAAACACCAGGATGGCATTTGTAAACCTGCTTGCAAGACAATCTGGAGACTTTGTTGTCTTGGACCCAGCCCCTTTTTTACACTAATCTTGTAATAGCCAGATGATTTATGGAGGAGATATCATTTGGCTTTTATGTTGTGAGCAACTGAAGAATGATTGCTTCTAAAGTGTTGCTGTTTAGTGAGGTATTAATGGAGGGATAATCCATTTACAGTTTTACAGCGGAAGTTTTGTAATGCTTTTGGGATTCATTTATTCTTTGTGTTTGAGAAATAGCCTCTACTGAAAGAAAGCTGAAGTAATTTGCTGTGGAGGAATAAAGTAGTTTGTCAAAAAATGTTGGTTTTTTTCCCAAGGTTCCATACACAGTCCTGCTGTTGAACTAGTCATTTGCTTTTAAAACAAATTAAAAATGTATTTTACAGGCAACTTATAAAGTGGCTCAGAGTTATAAATTCCATATGTTCAATAAGCCCTGTGTATAGTTAACTGTGTGGATTTCATTGATCTGCAGCAGATAGTGAGATGCATGAATACAGGTGATGTGTCAATTTGTATTATTCTTCCCAACAGCAGCTGTTTGCTGGTTCTGTTCTATTCCATCTAAATTCTCTTGTAGATGATTAGTGCTTTGGTCTGCTTCTGCCTCTGCTTCTGTCATGTAGTCCTGCTGGGAAAAGCAAAAATGTTGCCATTATTCATAAAATTGTTTTGGTTGGATGAGACCTTAAAGATTGACTCCAACCATTAATGCAGGTCTGCTACGTCACCGCTGAGGTTGCTCTTAGCAGCACATCTCCATGGCTTTTAAATCCCTCCAGAAATGGAGATTTCTCCACTTCCCAAAGCAGCCTGTTCCAGCACTTAACAACCCTTTTGGGGAAGAAATTGTTCCCTTTTTGGGAAGAAATTGTTCCTAATGTCCAACATAAACCTCCCCCGCTGCAACCTGAGGCTATTTGCTCTTGTCCCATTACTTTGGAGAAGAGACCAACTCCCGCTTTGCTGTGACCTCCTTTTATTGTAGAAAGCAAGATGGTCTCCCCTCAGGCTGCTTTTCTCCAGGCTAAACATTCCAATTTCCCTCACCCACTTCTCAGAAGACCTGTTTTTCCAGACCCTTCACCAGCTTCCTTGCCCTTCTCTGGATACACTCTAGTACCTCAATGCCTTTCTTGTAGTGAGGCATCCAAAACTGAACCGAAGTGAGACCTCAGCCATGCTGAGTACTGAGGGACGATCCCAGCGCTGGTCCTGCTGGCCACACTACTGCTGATCTGAGCCAGGATTCTGTTGGGTTTTTTTGCCACCTGAGCACACACTGTCTCGTATTCAGCTGTTGTGGACCAGCACTCCTAACTCCTTCTTCACCAGGCAACTTTCCAGACACTGTTCCCCAAACCTGGAGTGTTGCAACCCAAGTACAGGACCCGGGAAGTTAGTAGTAGGTAAGGAAAAGTAGGAGAAGGCAGTACAGAGTGCAGTTTCCATTTGCAAAAGCATATTACATTGCTCTGCTGTCTTGGCACTGCAGGAACTAGACAGTGATTATTTTGAGCTTCAGAGTGCACCCTGCTTGCATGTTTTCTGATGCTTAGATCACCTTTGCAGAAAAAATTGGGGAGGAAACAAGGGACTGACAAAGCACACCTGGTCTGGTGGCTTAGTGGTACTTGCAGATGATGTACACTGGAAAAAAACACACTGCTACAGCTGACCAAGTGCTTGGATGCTTCATCACTTTATAAGGAAAGAAGCTGGAGCAGAAAATAACTTTTATTGAGAGAAGTTATCTGATTAAAAAAGTCTTGCTGCATTTTGTTTCTGCTGGGTCCTCTTGAGGATGGAAACGTTTTAAATGATAATAATTTGGTGAATTTGATGTGTCTATTGACTGTTGGCTTGACTCTTTGTGTGTACAAATGTGTGTGCGTGAAGCGCAAACAGAAGCAGGTGATTTCTTGACTCCCTTTTTAGTATTCAGTTGCAGTCTCTGTGAAACTTGGACAAATGACATGATGCTGACTGGTGTTACACAGCGTAGCTGCGTGTGAGCACTCAGCCCTGCAGCTCGCAGAGCTCTTGTGGCCTCTCTGAAACACGCTGCTTGTGATGTGATCATAAGACACATGCTACAATTACCCTTTGCACACCTTGCTGTGCAGCACAGGGCACTGAATGGCACCTGGAGCAGCACAGCCTTCTGAAAATATACCAGAGAAGGCAAAAAACTCTGCTTTGCTTCTTTTTGTTGTGCAGTACTGGGTAGCAGACCTTCCTCTATGAAGGCATTCCAAAAACAGTGCAGCCAACAGATTTTATTTTTTTCTTTGTCAAATAGATCAGAAAAGCAACTCTTGTGTGGCCAGTGTTTCTTACTGCTGTTATAGGCAGTGGCAAAAGGATAAAGTTTCTGCATCCAACATCAAACAACTGGACAAGGAAAAATGGAAAAGGGCAACTGTTTATTTGAAAATAAGCTTAGCAGGGAGAAGAGGTCCGTTACCCAAATTAGGATGTTATCATCTGAAAGATAATGTTTTGATAAACCCAAACTCATTTAGTCAGTGATTTCAAGCAGGTTACCACTGGATGAAATTCTGTTGTCCATGCTGTGGATGGAGATGAGACAAATACCTTAGGGCAGTGGGTTTGGACTTAAGGCTTGTGAAACACACTCTTATGAACAGTATGTGTGGGATGGATGTGCTTCAAAGCCTCATGACCTCGTCAGAAACCCTTTTCTAATGAGGAAACATAGCTGATGGTGTAGTCAACATGCAGGACGGGACTGTGCTGTATTGAACTACTGCCTCAAATGATTGGAGTATCCAGATGGCTGCAGCAAGCAAGAGGACTGCAGAGGTTGGTAGAGAATAGGATGTTACTCACAAATCTGTCTTTAAATGTGCTGGTTGTAAACTGCAAGTACATCTGGAAGTGGAAACTTGCAACAGCCTTTACTACTTTGTACTACTTGTGTAATTATGGTGTTTTAAACTGCACAATTTAGCTAAGAGAAATAGTTCTTGAAAAACATTCATGTAGCAGCAACTGCAGGAAGCTGTGATGGCTTTTGGTGCACAAAGGAAGAAGACATGAAACAAAATTTAGATTAATCATCTTTCAGTTATCCTTTGAAGTGTCTTTAAGTCATCGTTTTAATATCATACTCACACTGAACCTGATTTACATTCACTTTCAAACTTCAAATATAAAGTCCCTGGCTAATTTCAGGGTGAAATCTAGATGGAAGATGATACTTCCCTGAAATGTATCATTCATTTTCACATTTAATACTTGTTCGTAAGTGGAGCCAAAAAGATTACCCTGAATGTTAAAACCTTGTGGATTACAAAGAGAGTCCTAGCCAAATGGATTGTAGACAAACTGTCACAGAATCATAGAATGATTTGGGTTGGAAGAGACCTTAAAGGCCATGTAGTTCCAACCCTCCTGCCATGGGGCAGGGACACCTTCTACTATACCACATTGCTTATGGCCCCATCCAACCTGGCTTTGAATCATGAGATGGTTTTGGGTTGGAAGTGACCTTTGAAGGTCCTCTAGTCCAAATTCCATGCACTGAGTAAGGACATCTTCAACTAAATCAAATTTTTACTTACACAGAGCTAAAGATTTTTGTGGAGAAGCTACCTAGGGTGTTGGGTTTTTTTGGGGGGTGGGGGTGGAATCTTACTGTGTATGAGCTTTTTGATTTAAAGGTTTCTTAACCTGAAGCTTTCAAGTCAAGGTCATCCTGCTGAAAAGTGATTTTTAGATGGAGAAATATCATATTTCTATTGGGTTTGCTTGGCAAGGTTTTGGTCACGGGGGTCTGCAGGAGTGCCTTCTCTAAGAAGATGCCAGAAACTTCCCCCTTGTCAAATACAGCCAGCTCCAAGATGGACCCACCACTGCCCAAGCCCATCAGTGATGGTGGTGGCACCTCTTAGACAATATATTTAGGAAGAGGAAAAAACTTTCACAGCATTAATTGCAGCTGAGAGTAAGGAGTGAGAAACAACTCTGCAGATACCGCATTCAGTGAAGGAGAAAAGAGGAGGTTCTCCAGGCACTAGAGCAGAGGTTCCTCTGCAGTCCATGATGAAGACTAATGATGAACTAAGTTGTCTCCCTGCAGCCTATGGAGGTCCACAGTGGAGCAGGTAGAATGCCTGAAGTAGGCTGTGACCCCATAGGAAGCCTGTAGTGGAGCAGGCTTCTGTCAGGACCTGTGAAGAGAGAGGAGCCCACATGTGAGCAGTTTTACTGGCTGGAGCAGTTTGTTCTTCAAGGATTGTCCCTGTGAAGTGCCCTACATTGCAGCAGTTCTTGAACAACCACAGCCCATGGGAAGGACTCACGTTGGAGAAGTTCCTAGAGGACTGTCTGGAGAAGGGAAAGAGTGTGAGGAGAGGTACATTACACTTAGAATTAACTATAGATTCCACAACACAAGATTGCCACTTTCAGACAAACAAGTACCCTGTTGCTAAGACAACCTATTTTGAAGTTTTGCTCTTTTCATCCTGAATTTCTCTGTCCAGCCCACATTCAGAGAAGACCTTCAAATGTGAGCTCTATTTAAGCAAGTGCATCCAGCAAAGTGAGTTAACCTGAAATGACTCTGGGAGGAATGATAAAAGGAATTGTAGCAATTGCTATATAAAATAACCCAGAAAAAAAGAAAAAGAAGTAACTTTCTATGGGGAGATCAATAATGCGTAGGACTCATGTTTTCTAAAGAGCTCAGGAACAAGCTCATAACTTACCATGCTGACACTAAAAAGACTGATTTCTTTTTTCCCCGGAAGGCTGAGGAACCTAGCAATTAAAACCTTAAAAACAAAAAGTCAGTTTTGACATTCAAACCAAAGACATGGGGAGTCTGTTAATTAGTCTTGACCGTCTCATGATGAACTGCCTCACTTCTGGGCCCCAGTGTTAAAGACATTTTGGCCTCTGTTTTGGGTCAGCTGAAGAGGATGGATTTCTTCCTCTCTGGCTCTTCTTCAACTTGCAGTGAGTAAATGTTATTTATTTTTGCCATGCTCTGCTGATGCCCTGCACAATTGTGTTCCTTGGAAATGCATGAAGAAGACAAGCTGATGACTCTGAAGATGTTGGTATCCCAAAAAATGGGAAAACTGTGGTCAGTTCCTCACCTGAGGCAGACTTTTGCTATATAGCAACAAAAAAGGCATGTTTGGTAGTGTGTTGTGATTGCAGAGAAAGCTTTTAGTCCACTGCATTAAACTGTGATAGAAAACTGATGAAGGTGGTAACCTAAAAGAAACTAACACATCTAGCCAGGTCTTCTTGGTCCATCATACATGTCATAGAGATAAGAATTATTCTCATCTCACTGGTGTACATCAGATCTGGAAATAACCAAGAAGAGGGAAAAAAATGCTTTTTAGTGTATTTAGTTCCTTTTTTCCTCTCAAAAGGTGCAGCAGTAGTGGTGCACATTGCCTAGAACTGAGATGCCTGATGAAACTCCCCTGCTCATACCTCCCAGGCTGGTGAAGAAGCTAACATTAGTAAGAGGAGAGAGGCCAGGATTTCTTGTGTCTTCATTCTACAAGGCCTTGGAAGGTTATGAAACAATATGGCCATATTTGAAGTTCTAGCTTTTTCTTTTTTGCTTAACTGTGGTAGTTTGGTTTTTTTGTTGTTTTTTTTTATGATTGTTTTGGTTGGAAAAGACTTTTAAGATCAATGAGTCGAGACATTATGTAACTCTACCAAGCCAAACCATGTCCTGCAGCACCATATCTCTGTGTCTCTGCAGGGATGGGGATTCAACCACCTTCCTGGGTAGCCAGTTCCAGTGTTTGATAATCATTTCAGTGAATAAGTTTATTCTAATCTCCAACCTAAACCTCCTCTGGTGCAACTTGAGGCTTTTTCCGCTTGTCCTATGGCTTCTTCCTAGGAGGAAGAGAATGACCTCCGTTGGCTTCAACCTCCCTTCAGGGAGTTGTAGAGAGTGAGAAGATCTCTGCAGTCTCCTTTTCTCCAGACTGAACAATCTCAGTTCCCTCAGCTGTTGACCAGTTTGTTGCCCTTCTCTGGACATGCTCCAGCTTGTCCAAAGGATGTCCTTCTTCTAGTGAGGGTCCCAAAACTGAACGGAGTACCTGAAGCATGAGCTCACCAGTGCTGAGTACAGGGGTACAGTCACTTCCCTGGCCCTGTTGGTCACACTATTATAGAATCATAGAATGGTAAGGTTGGCAGGGACCTCAAGGATCATCTAGTTCCAACTCCCTACCATAGGCAGGGACACCTCCCACTAGTACAGCTCACTCAAGGCCTCGTCCAACCTGGCCTTGAACACCTCCAGGGAGGGAGCAACCACAGCCTCCCTGGGCAACCTGTTCCAGTGCCTCACCACCCTCACTGCAAAGAACTTCCTCCTAATATCCAGACTAAATCTCCCCTCTGCCAGTTTAAATCCATTGCCCCTTGTCCTGTCGTTGCAAGACCTTGTCAATAGTCCCTCCCCAGCCTTCCTGTAGGCTCCCTTCAGATACTGTAAGGCTATTCTAAGGTCTCCTGGAAACCTTCTCTTCTCCAGGCTGCAGAGCCCCAACTCTCTCAGCCTGTCCTCATAGCAGAGCTGCTTCAGGCCTCTGTTCATCTTTGTGGCCTCCTCTGGACCCGCTCCAACACTTCCATGTCCTCCCTGTGCTGAGGGCTCCAGAACTGCACACAGTACTCCAGGTGGGGTCTGACAAGAGCAGAGTAAAGTGGCAGAATCCCCTCCCTTGCTCTGCTGGCCACGCTGCTCTTGATGCAGCCCAGGACTCAGTTGCTGTCTGGGCTGCACTCACACTGCAGGCTCATGTTGAGCTTTTCATCAGCCCAGACCCCCAGGTCCTTTTCCTCAGGGCTGCTCTCCAGCCATTCACCACCCAGCCTGTATTTGTGCTTGGGATTGTGCCTACCCAGGTGCAGGACCTTACACTTGGCCTTGCTGAATTTCATGAGGTTGTCCTGGGCCCACCTCTCCAGCCTGTATTCCTGATATGGGCCAAGAATGTCAAGACTTTTTTGGAGAGAAGTCATGTAACAAACCATTGAGGAAATCTCAAGTATGCTGATGATCATTAGAAATATTTATTAGCCTTAAAATTACAAGGGCTCGTGGGGAATTGTGGAGCATTGTGATGAGTGTGTTTTATTAACAGGATGCTCTGTATTTTAATGGGCTGTTTCTCTCAGGCATTTGAGCTGCCATTATGCTAGTTACTCAGTTTTAAACAATAACCATTAAAAGTAAAAACTCAGGAAAATTGCTGGAGTGCAGCAGAGATCTCTCCCTCGGCAGTGTTAATTTACTCTCATTTTCAAAATGTTTTTTTTTCTTTTATTTTAGTAACTTGTATTTTAGTATTTTGAGCAGGAGAAGACAGGCTTTAACCTGAGCCTTGAAGTATGAAGGCACAGAAAGAAGTGATGGCTTTTCTGCAGAGGACTAGGTTTTGGATTAAATCCGGCATTTGCAAAATGGGGCCTGTTGATGCTTCCAGAATTGAAATCATAGAATCATACAATTGCTTTGATTGGAAAAGACCCTTAAGATCATCAGGTGCAACCATTATCTAACTCTACCAAGCCTGGTGCAAAACCATGTCCCTCTGCATCACATCTCTGTGTCTTTTAAACATGTCCAGGAGTGGGGATTATTTGTGGCCAAATCATAGTGAAGTTGAACTTAGCAGTTAACCAGTAGGAAACCCAGAATGGTCAAATCAGAACAAATAAATATTTGGTGCATGATGTGTGTTTCTCTTTTATGTTTTCTGCATTTACTTACTTCTGTAGATGGAACTGGCACCTTTTTGTGATGACGAAAAGCAAAGTTATTTATTTAGCTCTAGTGTCGTTCATCCACATGTGTGAATCTGAGCCATTCAGTATTTTATTTGGGAAGAGCAGGGGCAGTTAATTCACAGCCCAGGGGCAGATAATGTCCATTAATGTCTCTTATTTTCACCTGGCTTGGGGCGTGTCATTATTTTTCACATATTACTGTCAACAAACCCTAACCCATGTGGTTAATGTGAGTCTATCAGAGGTGTGGAAAGGCATCATTATTTCTCAGGAAGGAATAAGACCTCACTTTTCCAAGGTGGAATATAAATCATGTGACCAAGGAGGGAATGTAGGCTCCATGTTGCAGTAAACACAAAATTTCTAGGCAGGAAACTCTCCTGCTCTGCACAACCATTACTTACTACTCAAGCTATTAGCCCTAGGCATGAAAGGCAGCATTTCATGACACAGATGGAATTTCATCTTCCCAAGTAGTTGGGCTAATTTCACCTTTGGACCCTACAGGAAGCCTTTAAAGGCAGTAGGAGGAGTAGGGTGTGGGCTCTGCACTTTACTGTGTACCGTCCTCCCAGTTGGTAGTTTGCTGAAGACACAGTACAATCATATTTATCACTGGTGCTTTCAAAGCACAGAGCAGAGTAGGAGTGCTTGAAGTCATGTTTTGACCATTTCTCAGTTTTATTGCTATGTATACTTTTTATTTTAAAATCGTGTTTTAAAGAATCGTGGAGAAAGTGTTTTAAGAGGGATGGTGACCTTCTCCATGATCAGGAGTTTTTCTCAGCTGAACTGTTTAGGGGAGGGAGCAATGCAGTGAGTTGAGTCTACAAGCAGCTCTCTGTTACTTGTGATTCTGGAGACAGAAGCACTTCAAACACTCTACAATTTCTGGTTACTGTCTGGATGATAGGAGCTGATGCCAAGACTTCATAGAATTACAGAATGGTTTGGATTACAAGGCACATTTAAAGATCATCTACTCCAACTCCCATGCAGTGAGCAGGGGCATCTTCAAGTAGTACAGGTTACTTTACCTGGACTTTGCAGGCATTGCAATGCAGAGCCACCTTGGATCTACAGGGGCTTCTTAACACCTGTGGTGACAAAGCTGGCTCTGGAACCAGTGCAGTTGTCTCTGCTTCTGAGCTGCTGATGCAGGGCCAGCTCTAATGTCTCTCTACCTGTGGCACAGCTAATACAGGCCCCACTTCTTATCAGGATCCTCCTGCAGGTTTTGGACTAAGCAAATTGCTAATTGCAGTTTGCTTGTACATCCCAGTTCAGGCATTTCTGCAGCCCAATTGAACTGATCTCATGGATATAGAATCATAGAATCATAGAATGGTAAGGTTGGAATAGACCTCAAGGATCATCTAGTTCCAACCCCCTGCCATAGGCAGGGACAACTCCCACTAGTACAGCTCGTTCAAGGCCTCGTCCAACCTGGCCTTGAACACATCCAGGGAGGGAACGGCCACAACCTCCCTGGGCAACCTGTTCCAGTGTCTCACCACCCTCACTGGAAAGAACTTCCTCCTAACATCCAGTCTAAATCTCCCCTCTGCCAGTTTAAACCCATTGCCCCTAGTCCTGGCATTGCAAAACCTTACAAAACCTCCCCAGCCTTTCTGTAGGCCCCCTTCAGATACTGGAAGGCTACTGTAAGGTCCCCTCGAAGCCTTGCCCTCTCCAGGCTGCAGAGCCCCAAGCCTCATAGCCTGTCCTTACAGCAGAACTGCTGCAGCCCTCTGATAATCTTCGTGGCCTCCTCTGGACCTGCTCCAACAGTTCCATGTCCTTCCTGTGCTGGGGGCTCCAGAACTGCACACAGTACTCCAGGTGGGGTCTGAGGAGAGCAGAGTCAATGATCTTGTTCGGTGCACAAAAAGCCTGTGCTTGACTGTGCCTTTTGATTCTGATTTATTCTGCATATTTGGTAGTGCTGTTTTTTGTTTGATGTGAGAGTGGAGCATCCCTCTAGCTCTTGACCCTCAGACTGGGACTTCTTAAGTAGGGTAAGGATGAGGAGGAGACTCCTGACTGAGCGGGTGGGAGAACCCCAGCATCAGAAACTGGGGAAGTGGTAAGGACAGTTCCCCTGATCTGCAATTGAGAAGATCATCAGGAGAAACTATGAAAAGCATTTTAGAAGAGTTTGAAACAATCATGGGAGAGGCTGCAGTAGAGTTAAATCCTTCAGTTCATTTGCTGCAGAATTTGTCATTCTCAGATGAAAGAAGATTAAATATAATGAGTGCTGAGTAAAGCAATCTTAGCTGCAACCAAAGCCTTTTGAGGAATAACAGCAAATTAAATAATAAAAAACCCTCTACAAACATGCCTAAAATAGAAAAGCTGATGGAAACTGTGAGTGCTTCCCAATTCCTTGGACTCGTTCTTAGGTTAGGTTTTGTTTTTCTGTGTCTTGCCTTTCTTACTCCCCTGCATTAGGCAGTGCTTGATATCATCACCTTGTTGTCATATTTGCTTGGGGAAACAAATCTGTCACAGCAGTTTCCTGTCAATATCCTGTCTGGAGTTAGCAGCATGTGCCTAGCTCCTGCACTGTGGGGTGATGTTGCTTTTGCTGATAAAAACTCCACTCTTTTCATTATCTGTTGAAAAAAAGAACCACACGCTGGCATTACCCAGGTTTGGAAACCAAGCACAGTGTCAGAGGTAGAATTTGTAGCAATCCTTTAAAGTCACAATTTCAACCTAGGCACTGAGTTTATAACTTCAGATCTCTATGGAGTATAAAGTTATTCACATTCAGAATGAATCCTCTGGGGTTTTTCATCCCCGTTTTTCAAGTTTTTAAAAGGATTTATATATAAAGACACTGAGATGGGATTAGTATTCCTCAGGTAAAGTACCTATATATAGGAGCATCCCCACAGAGAACTGTCCATATCTTTATGTTGCTCCATTCTCATTAGCATTTTACATTGCTTGGTGTGCTGATGGTGCCAGAGGGGGCAGTGGTGGAAAGAGGCTGGTTATATGGAAGTTGTTTAGGGGTTACTATGCTGGTTTGAGGCTAATTGGAATATTTTAGTGGATAAAATTAGATTATAGGCTGTGTGAAGAAAATACTGGTGATGTCTACTTCACTCATAGGCTTGCTGAGATGTTTAAGAGTAAGGACACAAACATAGATAAGACACTTTCAGGCTTGGAGAGTCTCAGGCTCTCTAGCTTCTTGTCTTCTCCTCTCTGCTGAATAACCTAACTAACCATTCTACTTCTGATCCTGGCTGATCCTCCAAACTCACCTTGCACATAAGGCAAACCCTGGGGTGAGATAGAGGGGTGGGAAGGGGGCGACAGGGCAGTTGGGAGCCCCTCCTGGGGACTCTGTTTTCTGGGAGGGGTGTCGTGTTTCTGTATTCCCTTTAACTTGTCTGTTTCTGTAACTGTTCCTGTCTATAGTGTATATCTCTGCTTGTACATTGTGCTGAGCTGTAAATAGAGCTTCAGTCCTTAACTTGAGCTGGCTGAGTCTAGTCTGGTTCATTTTACAAAGTAGGGGGCGGGGAACTCCCAAACCATCACTGTTACGAATACCAGAGAGAAAGGTATTCCCATAACAGGAGCTTAAACCACAGCTGGATTGATCTACTAGTTTAGATGGTAGCACTGTTTGTAAGGTGATGTATCCCAAGAACAGCAGGGAAGAAATAATGCCCTGCATCAGCTGTCAAGCCAGCTTCAAAATGAAAGCACCATGGGGCTTGAAGTTCAGACTGTAACATGAGAGGCTTCCTGTTCCTGTTGGCTGCTTCCAGTTTCCCTGGATTGGGCTGGCTGTGGTCTTGGAGAGTCATTTTATGGCTGGCTGGCTTCTGCTGCTGCTGCTTTTGTGGTGCTTTTCTACAAACATGCTAAGGTAATTGTATGCTATATTATTTCCATCAAAATCCTTATCTCAATCCAGGGCTTTTTGTGTTCTTTCCTTCCTTAACTTTGGGAGTGGAGGGCTGGGGTGGAGCTTGCTTGTAAGAAGGACTGTGTTATACTGGACACAAGTACAGGTTTAGGGATTGACCTGCTGGAAGGCAGCTCCACAGAGAAGGAATTGAGAGTGCTGTTGAACAAGAAATTGACCATGAGACAGCAATGTGCCCGTGTGGCAAAGAAAGCCAGTTGTATTCTGGGATGCACTAAGGACAGTGTGGTTAGCAGAGTGAGAAAGGTTCTCCTGCCCCTCTACTCTGCCCTAGTGAGGCACTACTGGGTCCAGTTCTGGGCTCCCCAGTTCAAGAGAGACAGGCAACTGCAGGAGAGAGTTCAGTGGAGGGCCACAGAGATGGCAAGGGGTCTGCAGCATCTCTCTGAGGTGGAAAGGCAGAGAGACTTGGGCTGTTTATCTTGGAGAAGAGCAAACTGAGAAGGAATCTTATCAATGCTGACCAATATCTAAATGGAAGATGTCAAGAAAATGGGGCCAGACTCTTTTCAGTGGTGCCCAGTCACAGGATGTGGGCAATAGACCCAAAATAGAACCTAGGAGGTCTATCTATTTCTTCATCTGAACATGAAGAAAAATATTTCTGTGAGGGTGCCAGAGCCCTGGACCAGGCTGTCCAGATTGTGGACTTCTCTTCTCTAGGGAGACTGCAAATGTGCCTGGACATTGTAATCCTGGGCAACCTGCTCTGGCTGACCCTGCTTTAGCAGAGGGGTTGGACTGGGTGATCTGCAGAGTTCACTTCCGACCCTCACTCATCCTGAGATTCTGTGATCTTCAAGTGGCAGGATTGCTGGGAAATAGATGTGAATAGCTAAAATAAATGTTGAAGAGGCTCCAGGAAGAGCCTGGCATTTAGCAAAATGTCTTTCTGACAAATTAATAAATGATGGAATCCAAACTGGAATTCCTGCAGCGTCACTTCAGAGTTGGTGGTAGGAGCAGAACATCACTTTAACACTTAGCCTGGAGGGAGTGAAAAAAAAAACTAAACACCAAACCTGTCATGAGTTAAAAGGAGAAATGATCATCTTATAATTACCTGGCACAAATTTCTCCTTTACAGTAAACTGTCAGTTGCAAGTTCCAGCCTTCAGAAATAAGTGACCTGGTGTTCAAGACTGCTAAATACCAAAAGTTGTGAGGGTCAAGTTGTGCTGAGAACATAGTATGAAAGTAAAGTAGCAAGACAGAAGTTTTGTGTTCTGTACCTTTGATAAGCAGGATAGTCAAAGAAGAAAATCTTCTCTGTCTTTCTAAGTCCACTCTGAGGTTCTTAGTGTTGCCCTTAAAACATAAAATCAAATCCTTTCATTACATGCAAAATGAAAGCATTGATTTTAAGGGCTTTAAGCCATGGACAGAAATGCCTGGGATGCCATTTGAGACACTGAGGTAGTTCTGAGTTAATGTTAGCCTGTCTGTCTCAGAATGATGCTACTGACCTGACCCACGTTGGGAGGATTAGTTACCTAGTTTGAACTGCCACTCTGAAGCCATAAGGCACATCCTATTTTAGGTAGGGTTTACCTTAAAAGATTAAAGAAAGCACTAAGCCCTGTTTTGAGTTTGTTTTCTAAGGCATCTGGCAGCAGCTTTCCAATCTACCAATGTGCTACAGGACAAAGCTGAGGGGAAGAGCAGGCTGGTTTGAAATGTTTTCAGTTCACTCAAACCATTTTTGCTTACTGTGTCTTCAAGTCATAAATAGATTTAGAATATGCTAAGAATTACAGCAGCTTGTGAACAGACGTTTGGAATGTTGTATGACTGTCCTTAATGCCACAAGCTCTTCAAGAAAATATTATCCTGACAGGCAAACTTCAACCATTTTTTTTTGTTGTTGTTTTGTATTTCTTCATATAGAAAACCCAAAGCAGTCCTTCTCCCAGCACTCTGAGGGGCAGTCATGGCTCTCAGCTGATCATCTTGGGAGCTGCTGTTGGCTTCCAGGGACAGAGAAGGATCAAAGCAAATAAGTAAACATTCCCTATGAATGTCAGTGGGGAATATAGCAGAGCGAAAGGAATGTCCTAAAGATTGGATTGAACCAAACTCTGCCATGTTTGAAAAAAAAAAAAATGAGGAGAGCAGATTCCAAACTTTGCAGAAAGGCCAAAGAATAACTGGACTGTTCTGCCACCTAAAGACCTCTGAATTGGACCAGTCTCTCTGTGAAATGAAAACCAAAAACATGGTGGACTACCAAAGTGTCTCCCTAAACCTCTTTGATGGTCACTCATGTAGCTGAATGCAAGCTTTAGACTCAGGTACTGCTTTTACTGCTTTATTGAGACCGTTGACCTGAGGTCAATGGGTAAGATCTTCTTGCAGTCTGTCATGCGAGTGGTGGTCTGGTCTCCTAGGTCTGTGTGTAGCTGTTTCTTTCCAGATCAGAGCACTTCCAGCAAATGAGATGTTTTGAGGCAAGCTCTTTCCCATGTGGGTTGCTGATCCAATCTGTTCTTTTTTACATTGCTGTGCTGGTCCCAGCGATGTTCACTTTGGCCGCTGATGAAGTCAGTTCTCTTTTGCAGTGACCTTTGCTTCAAGAGTGTGGTAAATGGCCCACTCTGGCTACAGTCCACCTACCTGTGATAAAGCTTTTCAGTTCTGACTTATTCATTGTGCTGGTTTGAGGCTAATTGGAATATTTTAAAGAGACAAATTAAGTCATTGGATGTAAAAAGAAGATAATCATGAAGTCTGTAGCATTCCTTGGTTTGCCAAAAGGGATAAAACCACAAAATTTAAGCAATTTGTCCCACTTTGTTCTGGGACACTGCTTCCATTTGCTTCTCCTTTATTCCACTCTGTTATCTCTCCACTAACCCTGGCTAACAGAAAACAGCCTAAGCCTTGCTGATTGTTTTGTTTGTCTGGGAAGGAAGAGGGAGAGAAAGAGGCTTTGAGTCACTTCTGGGCAGTTTCTTTGTCTGGGAAGGAATTTGGATTTTTGTATTACTTTGAATTTGTATATATTTATTGTATATATATGCTTGTAAATTTAGCTTTGCTGTAAATACAGCTTCATCTTGCTTCCCAGCTGTCTGAACTGGTCTGGTAAATTTCAGTTGGGGGGGATGGAGGGAAGTTCTTAACCCACTGCATTCATGTTGAAGATACCAGAAGGGAATTTCATACTACACAGTTGTGCTGGTTTGAGGCTAATTGGAATATTTTAATGAAAAAAAAAAATAGATTATATGCTTTGAAAAGAAAACAATGGTGATGTCTACTTCACTCATAGGCTTGCTGAGATGTATGAAAACAAGGACACAAACACAGATAAGACACAGAATCTCTCTCTCTCTCTCGGAGCTGGTATGTCTTCTGGGCTTCTGCTGTGTAACCCAACTAATCATTCTGCTTCTAACCCCCCTGGCCGATCCTCCAAACTCACCTTGCACCTAAGGCAGATTCTGGGATAAGGTAGAGGGGTGGAAAGAAGGTGGAAGGGTGGTTGGGAGCCCCTCCTGGGGACTCTGATGTCTGGGAGGGGTATTGTGTTTCTGTATTACCTTTAACTTGTATAT
Source organism: Eubucco bourcierii (assembly GCA_013396675.1). Lineage (NCBI taxonomy): Eukaryota > Metazoa > Chordata > Aves > Piciformes > Ramphastidae > Eubucco > Eubucco bourcierii. The sequence goes on from VWZE01007971.1 coordinate 117,105, forward strand.
TTCAGTCTATAGCTGTATATATATTAATATATTGTAAATATCTGCTTGTAAATTGTGCTAAGGTGTAAATAGAGCTTCATTCCTTAACTTCCAGCCAGCTGAGGCTAGTCTGGGTGATTTTCATAGAGTGGGTAACACCTAAACCATCACAATGGTGCATGCTATTAACTTCAGATCACCCCTAAGCTCCTACTTTAGATTTTAACATGTTCAAAAATCGACAGTGGCATTTGCTCTAGGCTGATGTGTGTTTACCTCTGTGTGTGTATGTATGAAGTCTATAAGCAGTTGTGACACTCCACTGGCATTTCTTCAGTAACATTTTTCTCCATTTAGGATCACTGCAGTATGATTGCATGACCAAATACACAGTATTTGTGAAACAGATACTTGTTTGTACCAGAGTCAACAGTCAAATCTAGAGAGGAGGTTGGGTGGAAGTAAGCTGTGGTTTTATAGTGGTATTTTATCTTTGTTACACTTGCAAATATTACATTCCTCTGTCCACACGTTCTATATGCTCTCCAGTAAATCACCTGCCCTACCTAAAGCAGAGGTATTCAAGAGAAGGAAGATTTTGGATCTACTTCTTCCTGTTGTCACCCATGGGGACACAGGTAAAACCTCAGTCTTATGTGGCTACCATTAAAAATCACAAAAACAAATAACCTGGGACATGAGTAGAAGAAAATCTAGACAAAACAAATTGTTTGGTACTTTTATGCTCTTAGAAGTCATCTTTACTGCACTAGCATGCACTACCCATTCCACCTCCAATGCGACAGTTTGAAAAGGAAGGAGAATCACAGGATGATTGGGGTTGGAAGGGACCTCTGGAGGTCACCCAGCCCAACCCCTTTGCTAAAGCAGAATCACCCAGAGCAGGTTGCCCAGGACTGTAATGTCCAGGCAAGTTTGAAATCTCTCCAGAGAAGGGGACTCTGCGATCTCTGGGCAACCTGGTCCAGTGCTTTGGCACCCCCACAGCAAAATAATTTTTTCCTCATGTTCAGATGGAACCTCCTGAGTTACAGTTTTTTCCCATTGCCCTTTGTCCTGTCACTGGGCACCACTGAATAAAGTCTGACCCCATCCCCTTGCTCCCTCACCCTGTTAGCTATTGGTCAGCGTTAATAAGATGCTGTCTCAGTCTGCTCTTCATCAGATGAAACAGCCCCAGGCCTCTCAGCCTTTCCTCCTCTGAGAGATGCTCCAGTCCCACAGCATCTTTACAGCCTCTGCTCTACTCTCTCCATTAGTTTCTCATCTCTCTTGAGCTGAGGAACCCACAACTTGCCCCAGTAGTGTCTTTATTGGGGTAGATTAAAGGGAAGGAGAGCCTTCCTTGACCTGCTGGGCACACATTAGGCTTCTCAGCCATGAGGACACATTGCTGGCTCCTGGTGAACTTGCTGTTCATGAAGACTTCCGGGTTCTTCTCCACAGAGCTGCTTTTCAGCAGGTCAACCCCTAACCTGCAGTGGTACAAGTGTCTTGCTATAATGAAATGCAGTAAATTTTAAAAGGAAGGGGAAGGGCAGGAAAAAAAAATTCAGGACCATGTTGTTTTTTCTTTTCTGCTTTCCAGTGGTGAGTCTGCAGATAGTTGCATGCTCACTTGACCACCCAGCTGCTGTGGTCCATGTTGTGCCATCAGCAGACAAGCCAGTTTTGTGAGGTGCATTCAAGTTGTGATTGTCTGTGCCATGCTTGTTCACAAGCTATTCCTTGCAGGTTTTTTAGTTCTACTGCTTGAATGACACTCCTGTCACCTTTTTGGACTAATATAACAATGCTTGACATTTTTTTATCCTGAAGGCTTGTAGGGAATTTTAATACCTTTAGAAAAAGTTGCGAATGTGGAAATGTCTCTTTGGATGGGGTAAATCATTCTACATCAGTATTCATTTAGTGTTGCGGATGCCTGTTAGGAAGACCCCGTTTCTCTCTTTGGATGCTGCTTTCTGTCAACAGCTCTTCTTGCATGACAGAAAATACCACTGCTGAGAGGAACGCTCTCTTCTCCCCTTTGCTGAACTGATGCGACACGATATTCAGTAAAAAGAAACGCCAATGGCAAAATAAAATCTTTCAGGGTAAAACTAAAAAGCCTTCACGAATCCAGGAAGTGGTAGCTCCTCAGTGTTTGGGTGGAAGTCTGGCAGGGTGGCTGTCATTGTTTCAAACACCTTTTCCAGTGGGAGAATCAAGCAGTGAGAGGAAAGCACTTATTAGTTCCTCCATCGAAGGAGGACATGGCCCACAATTATGAGAGGAAAAAAATGCAGCAAAGCATTGCTGCCAGTATTGTTTCTTGTCTCCACTGGGGATTATCCCTTTGGTGTGTTTTTGAGACTCTCTAGATTTCTGCTGAAGCAGGTCCTGAGACCTCTTCCTCTATCCTGGTTAATTTGGCAGATGAAGCTAGAGGACTGCAACTACAGACCAGTCGGCCTCACCTTCATCCCTGGAAAGGTGATGGAGCAGCTCATTCTGGAGACCATCTCTAATCACATGGAAGAAAAGAAGGTTATTGGAAGTAGTCAACATAGATTTACCAAGGGAAGATCTTGCTTGACTAACCTGATAGCCTTCTATGATACCATGACCAAATGGGTAGATGAAAGAAGGGCTGTGGGCATCATATACCTTGTCTTCAGCAAGGCTTTTGATACTGGCTTCCATAACATCCCCATAGATAAGCTCAGGAGATGTGGCATAGACAGCTGGTCTGTGAGGTGGGTTGAAAACTGTCTCCACAACAGAGTTCAGTTGTCATCAGTGGCACAGAATCAAGTTTGAGGCCTGTAGTCAGTGATGTTCCCCAGGGATCAGTACTGGGTCCAGTTTTGTTCAATATCTATATTAACAACCTAGATGAGGGCATTGGGTGTACTCTCAGCAAGGCTGCTAATGATACAAAACTGGGGGTGTGTGGCTTACACCCCTCAGGCTGTGCTGCCATCCAATGAGATCTGGACAGGCTGGAGAGCTGGATGAAGGCTAACCACGTGAAGGTCAATAAGGACAAATGCAGGGTCCTGCATCTGGGGGAAGAATAACAACAGGCACCAGTACAGGCTGGGGACTGCCCTACTGGAAAGCAGCTCTGTGGAGAAAGACCTTGGAGTCCTGGTGCATGGGCCAGCAATGTGCCCTTGTGGCCAAGAGAGCCAATGTCATCCTGGGGTACATCAGGAGGAGTGTGGCTAGCAGGTCTAGGGAGGTTACTCTCCCCCTCTGCTCTGCCCTGGTGAGACCACACCTGGAACACTGTTGAGTTTTGGGCTTCCCAGTTCAAGAGAGAAAGGGACCTGCTGGAAAGAGTCCGGCAGAGAGCCACAAGGGTGACTGGATGCATTCCTGTGCAAACTACCCATGGGGATCCTGCCTTGGCATGTAGGCTGGACTCAATGATCTCTAGAGGCCCCTTCAACCTCTAAAGTTCTGTGATTATGTGGTCCAGTGTGGTTTAATGAAGTAGAAACTAGGTCCCTCAGTTAGATTGTATATATGTGTTTCTTAATTAATAATGCTTTGAGGGAATATGGAAATTCTGTGCTATGGAAATTTTGTAGTGAGGTGGGTGTTGGTCTCTTCTTCCAAGTAACAAATGGTAGAACAGGAGGAAGCGGCCTTAAGTTGCACCAAGAGAGGTTTAGGTTGGACATTAGGAACAATTTCTTCCCTGAAAGGATTGTCAAATGCAGGAACAGGCTACCCACTGAAGTCCCTATACATGGAGAGATTGAAGAAACATGTAGATGTGGTGCTGAGGGACGTGGTTTAGTTGTGATTCGGCAGTGCTGGGTTAACAGTTGGACTCTATGACCTTAAAGATCTCTTTGAAGCAAAACGATTCTGTGATTATAACAACCAGATGGGCAGATCCCTAGATTTTACATTGCAGTAGGAATCATAGAATCATAGAATCATAGAATCATAGAATCATAGAATGGTAAGGTTGGAAGGGACCTCAAGGATCATCTAGTTCCAACCCCCTGCCATAGGCAGGGACACCTCCCACTAGTACAGGTTACTCAAGGCCTCATCCAATCTGGCCTTGAACACCTCCAGGGAGGGAGCAGCCACAACCTCCCTGGGCAACCTGTGCCAGTGCCTCACCACCCTCACTGGAAAGAACTTCCTCCTAACATCTAGTCTAAATCTCCCCTCTGCCAGTTTAAGCCCATTGCCCCTTGTCCTGTCATTGCAGGACCTTGTAAATAATCCTTCCCCAGCCTTCCTGTAGGCCCCCTTCAGATACTGGAAGGCTACTATCAGGTCCCCTTGAAGCCTTCTCTTCTCCAGGCTGAAGAGCCCCAACTCTCTCAGCCTGTCCTCATAGGAGAGCTGCTCCAGCCCTCTGATTATCTTTGTGGCCCTCCTCTGGACCCACTCCAGCACTTCCATGTCCTTCCTGTGCTGAGGGTTCCAGTCCTGCATCACAACTGGCCAAAAGGAACAGCAATGTCTCTTGGTGGCCCCAAACTGCCTTGCTATTCACTACTCTTTCCCCTAAGCTCTCTGTGCTGCTTTGGCTGACTTTACTTCTGCTGAGCCTCAGTTAACTCATCTGTTAATCAGATTAGCCCATCTTATGGAGATTACTTGATTAATTTTCTATTGCAAAGTGGTGTTAAGGCATAAAATGTTATGGGAATGTTGAGTGGTAGTCATCTTAGATTAATTTTGTTTATTGAGTGCCATCACACATAATGTCAATGCAGTTCTGCACGTTATGGCAGCACAACCTAATCAAAATGTAGTCTTTGCTAATGCCATTCTTGTTTTGCAATGCTTGTGTGAGTTTTCCAAATAAGTATGAACTGAGTAACTAAATAAATGGCCTATCTTACCTTTGGCAGCAAAATCTGCTCTGGAGTCTGCCTAGGAGCTTCACTTCTTTCTGCTTTCAGTACTCTGATCATCTCACAACCTTAACCCCTCTGTCACTTGCTCTGTCTTGCTTTTTGTGGCTTTGTTGGGTTTTTTTAAGTGATTCTGTTGCACTTAAATCTCTTTGCCCCTTGATTTTAACTCACTGGGTCTAGTGCTGTAGCTTTCAAAGCATCCTGTTGTGGCGGTGGTTGGAAGTGCAGTGCTGGAGTTGCTGTCCCTGAGTGTGTTCAAGTGATGTGTGGACTTGGTGCTTAGAGGCATGGTTTAGTGTCGACCCTTTAGTGCTGGGTTGAGGGTTGGACTACATGATCTGTGAGGTCTTTCCCAACCAGATACATTCTGTATGTTGCCCAGAGAAGTGGTAGGTGCCCCATCCCTAGACACATTCCAGGTCAGGTTGTTTGAGGCTGTGAGCAACTTGTTCTAGTTGAAGATGTTCCTGCTTACTGCAGGGAGGGGGGGGGTCAGGCTAGATGACCTTGAAAGGTCTCTTCCGACCCAAACCAGTCCGTGATTCTGTATGTTATTAGGTGTTCCTCCAATCAGACCATTTTCAAACACAACTATTTCGTGATGAAAGAAAAACTAGAAGTTGTGAAACTAAGTAGGGAACTTGCATGTGAATGATGCATTCTCCCAGAAAGCAGTAGCTGGAGGAAAGTGTCGTGTCTGCTGTAGGTGTTTTCATTCTGTTTCAACAGAAAAGCTGCCTCTGAAGGCGTAGGCTGGGTTTTCGTGTACCAGTGCAGATGTCCATATACCAAAAGGTGTTCCAAGGACCAGACAGTACACCACGCACTTGGCATCATCAACTTTTGCAGCCTCCAAGAATGACACATATCAGCAACCCTAAGTGGATTGACCTGCAAGCACTGCTTCCAGAATCAGAGATGCTCATCTGGATCCTGTATTGCTTAAAGCAGTCTTATTATAGGCCAGATTCTGATGCTAGTAAGATCAGTATAAACACAGAAGAACTTGCTTGATATTCGTCAGAGAGCATTGCTCCAAATCTGACACTTTCCTTTGATGATGGAGTGGATTCTTCTTTCAGTAGCACTACCTCCAGTTTCCTGAAATAGAAACTTCCCAGTGGTCCATAAACATGTTCTCCTAATCCAGGGAGGGCCTGCAACATTGACACTTAGTGTCTTCTCTGTATAAAGGAGCATTTTCCAATTCATTTTTAATAGGCTCTGATGGTTTTCTCTTGGGACTTGTGTAGTTAAATTGTTAATAACTCATTTGTTGAGCTATTCATTCTCAGGGAGTTGAATGTTCTCCCTGTGTTCCTGTGGGAACACGCCAGGCTTAGGCTCTGTGTCCTGACTCCACGTGGACAAAAACTTGATGTCACACCATCCACTGCCACATATTCGTTCTGCACAGCTTTTGTGGTGTTTATTGCATATGAAGAAGTTTTTGAGCAGTTTTAGGATGGCAGCTCAATTAAATGAAGATCTCTTCCTCCATCAGGAGAGGGAGATTTTGGTTCTCTTATTGGGGCTGTGGTGGTAAATGAGATTGTGATAACACCCATCTTCAAGAAGGGTAAAAAGAATGACCCTGGAAACTACAGACCAGTCAGCCTCACCTCTGTGCCTGGCAAGATCATGGAGCAGATCCTGCTGAAAGTCCTGCTAAGGCAAATGGAAAACAAAGCAGAGGTGATTGGTGGGAACCAGCATGGCTTCACCAAGGGCAGATCTTGCCTGACAAATTTAGTGGCTTTCTATGATGAAGTCACAGCGACAGTGGACAAGGGAAAGGCAGCTGATGTCATCTACCTGGACCTGAGTAAAGCATTTGACTCTGTCCCACATGACATCCTGGTCACCAAACTGGAAAAGCATGGACTTGATGGATGGACCACTCGCTGGATAAGGAATTGGCTGGATGGTCGAACCCAGAGAGTGGCGATCAACGGCACAATGTCCACCTGGAGACCAGTGCCAAGTGGTGTCCCTCAGGGGTCAGTGCTGG
>VWZE01007971.1:124403-197623 GCA_013396675.1 Eubucco bourcierii
GAGGGCAGGCTGAGGGAGTTGGGGCTCTTCAGCCTGGAGAAGAGAAGGCTTCGAGGGGACCTGATAGTAGCCTTCCAGTATCTGAAGGGGGCCTACAGGAAGGCTGGGGAAGGATTATTTACAAGGTCCTGCAATGACAGGACAAGGGGCAATGGGCTTAAACTGGCAGAGGGGAGATTTAGACTAGATGTTAGGAGGAAGTTCTTTACAGTAAGGGTGGTGAGGCACTGGAACAGGTTGCCCAGGGAGGTTGTGGATGCTCCCTCCCTGGATGTGTTCAAGGCCAGATTGGATGAGGCCTTGAGTAACCTGTACTAGTGGGAGGTGTCCCTGCCTATGGCAGGGGGTTGGAACTAGATGATCCTTGAGGTCCCTTCCAACCTTACCATTCTATGATTCTATGATCTAAAGATGTTCAAGAGCAGGTCTTCATCATGAGTTAAACTGTACAAATGTCAGAATGGACAGAGGCCACATAGGGAAAAAAGTGGTAGAAAAGGGGAAGAATGGGGGGGAAGTCTGGCTTTAGATGATCCAAAGACAAGGACACAGACTGGACTTTTTGCAGTCCTATCAGTGATGGAAAAATACGAGGCTGGAACATTGCAGACCCATTAAGTGTTAAGGATGTGGCTGCCAGGGCCTGAGTGTAATTAATAATCTTTGTTACTTTAGCATTTACACCATATGGTGTCAGAAGCCTTGGAAGTGGCAGATTTCCCAGCCGGGAAACTTCACTGAATGTTTTCACTACAGACAGCTCTGGCCTTGCTCTATTTTTCTTTTTTTCCCTTCACATCATAATTAAAATGCTCCTGTCATTAAGCAAATGAGCAAAAAAATGAACCAATGAAGTACACTTGAAGTAACTTAGGATGAGATTTTATTCAATGAGTCAGATTGTTACCACTTGCATAAGTGTCTACCATGGTAGCCACCTGATAGACAGACAGGCTGCAGCCAGTTCAGATAGAAATTCAGGTGTAAAGAGAACTGAACTATGAGATGCAGGAACCTTCTTCAGAGGGAGTCATGCTTTGGCCCTCACAAAGACCAAGCCAGACTAGTTTAGAAGCATAATTATAGAGTTGTTTTGGTTGGAAAAAAACTTTAAGATCCTCATGTCCAACCATTAACCCAGCACTACCAGGTCACCACTAAACTACATCCCTCAGCACTGCCTCTACATGGTTTTTAAATCTTTCCAAGGGTGGAGAACTCACCACTTCTCTGGGCAGCCTGTTCCAGGGCTTGAAAACCCCTTTTGGGGAAGAAATTGCTCCTCATGTCCAATCTAAACCTCCCCTGATGCAAATTCAGGCCATGTCTCCCTGTTCTGTCATGTGTTACTTGGGAGAAAGACTGAACCCCACCTAGCTCAAACTTCCTTTCAGGAAGTTGTAGAGAGCAAGGTCTCCTCTCAGCCTCCTTTTCCCTAGGCTGAACAACTCCAGTTCTATCAGCTGCTGTTTAAAAGACCTGTTCTCCAGACCCTTCACCAGCTTTTTTGCTCTTCCCTCGACATGCCCTAGCACCTCGATGTCCTTCTTGTACTGAGAGGCCCAAAACTGAACACAGTACTCAAGATGTGTCTTCACTGGAGCCAAGTACAAGAGGACAGTCACTTCCCTACTTCTGCTGGCCACACTATTGCTGATCCAGACCAGGATGCTGTTGGCCTTTGTGGCCACCTGGGCAAACGCTGACTCATGTTCAGCCAGCTATCAGCTTAGATTGATGCATCCCTGAGAAGAAAAGAGGACAGACAACAGATACTTAAATTTAGAAACACAATTAACAAGATTAAGGCAGAAGTGGTTTGGTTTTCTGAAAGAGACATGGGTACTGTTTTATCTACCATGGGAAATGCTGTGAAAAAACATAGCCAATGTGATCCTTCACAATATCCTGGCTGAACTGCGATCCTTCAGGTCAAACAGAGGAAAAGCCACCAGATCTGGCTGTTTTTCTTCTGACTGCCTGTAGCATTCCACTGAATTCTTGTATAGCCACCTCCAACCTATAACTTTTTACACATGCTTGTAAAATTACAGTGAAGTGTCAGCATAGTAGCAATTAAATTCACAGATCAAACTGGCAACAATGAAGAGGAAGAATCCTTGGCTATGAGGGAAACTGAAGGAATGCAAAGTAATGCTTTTTTTGAGACAGAACTTTAAGTGCCATCAGTTACACAAAAGTGCTATGATTTCACAAAATCCTTGTGGTGTTGTAAATGTATCTTTCAGGCAAAACATTAATATCACCGACATTTATTACCCTGAATAAAACATGGTGTTTTCAGATCATGGGCAGTCGTGTAAAGCTTGTTCCCATTCACATGGGCCTACATCTCCTGGGGCTTGTGCAAAGAAGGAAACCCAAAATATTCTGAGAGCAAATTTCAACTGCAACCCTAAGCAGTAGGGGGGTTATTTTTTTATTTATGATCCTGTAATATTATTTGTTGATTTAAATTTGATTTATTTATAAGCCAAAGCTTTATTTATGTATTTCTTTACATCACATTTTCTCAAAAAGTTTTTTGAATTTATCAAAAAGTTGCCCAAACTTTTTTTTTTGCTGTCACTGCAGAATTCACCAATCTGTTGCATTAGTAATAGCATCTGAGCTAAGTGGGTTTTCTGTTCGATGTACTGCTTCTGCACAGCTTCAGTGTAGGTAACCGAATTTTGTACTAACTTGGAAGCAATGATGTTGTGAAGGAATAATTAAGTTTGAAAAACTGAGTAAAATTTTCCTATCAGTGTAGGTCATTGACCTGCTGGTTTCATGACTCTGAAGTCAGCTGGATGTAGCTATTTGCACTTGATCGTTTTGTGCATCTGAATCTCAGGCTCCTTGCAAGCAGATTTTATGTTCCTAAACTTTCAAAGGCCCTTTGGAGTACGTGCCCAGTTGTAGTAAGTCCAGAATCATTCCTCAGAATCATAGAATGGTTTCTGTTGGAAAAGATCTTAAAGATCATCTAGTTCCAACTCTCCCAACCATGGGTGGGAACACCATCCAGTAGACCATGTTGGTGAAGGCCCCACCCAACCTGGCCTTGAACACCTCCAGGGAGAGGGCATCCACAGGTTGATCCACTTCTGGGTCAACTTGTTCCACTGTCTCACCACCCTCACTGTGAAGAATTCCTTCCTAATATCCAGCCTAATTCTACCCTCTTCCAGCTCAAAGCTATTACCCCTCAGCCTATCACTGTAAGCACTAGAGAAAAAGCCCTCCCCAGCTTTCTTGTAGACTCCTTTCAGGTACTGAAAGGCTGCTATAAGGTCTCGCTGGAATCTTGTCTTCTCCAGGTTGAAGAACCTCAACTCTCTCAGTCTGTCTTCCTAGGAGAGGTATTCCAGCCCTCTGATCATCTTCATGATCCTCATCTGGACCTGCCCCAACTGTTCAGTGTCCTTCTTGTGTTCTGGGCCCCAGAACTGGATGCAGTGCTCCATGTGGGATCTCAGAAGAACAGAGAGGGGGAGAATCACTTCCTTCAATCCTGCTGGTCACAATTCTTTTGATACTGCCCAGGATACATTTGGCCTTCTGGGCTGCAGGAGCACATTGCCAGCTCATGATCAGTTTTTCAGCAACTGGCACCCCAAATCCTTCACAGGGCTGCTCTCAATCCTCTCCCAACCTATGTTTGTGCTTGGGATTGTCTCTACCCAGGTCTAGGATTTTGCACTTGGCCTTGTTGAACTTCATGATGTTGTCAGGGTTAATGCACAATGTTAACTGGACTGCTTTTCCCTCCACCTTCCCCCACACCTCCCTCTCTCCCTCTCCCCCACAGTTGGGAAATAAAAAGGGAAAAGTGGAGACTCTTTAGTTGAATTACACAAAATTATTTACTACTTCAATGCAGAGATGTCAGATTACACCAAAAGAGACAGAAAAAAAGGGGAAGAAAAAAAAATGGGAAAATACCTAGCAGAAATTCATACAGGACAACCACAACCACCCAAAAAGAAACTGTAAAGGGAGAGATCCCAGATCCCACACCCCCTATGGCTACAACAACATCTCACAACTATTACATTTTTCAGCCAGCATTACTCAGAATAATGTAGAGATATATAAGATGTGGCTCAAGCAGTTACATTCCTCACCCCTTATCCCACACTATTCTGTGTCATTCTCAACAGCAATTAACATCATGCAATATAGATAATTTACTGTATATTCTCACCCACAGTGAAATTATTTTGTGACACACAAAAAATGTATAGAATCATAGAATCACAGAATGGTAAGGTTGGAAGGGACCTCAAGGATCATCTAGTTCCAACCCCCTGCCATAGGCAGGGACACCTCCCACTAGTACAGCTCACTCAAGGCCTCATCCAATCTGGCCTTAAACACCTCCAGGGAGGGAGCATCCACAACCTCCCTGGGCAACCTGTGCCAGTGCCTCACCATCCTCACTGTAAAGAACTTCCTCCTAATATCCAGACTAAATCTCCCCTCTGCCAGTTTAAATCCATTGCCCCTTGTCCTGTCGTTGCAAGACCTTGTCAATAGTCCCTCCCCAGCCTTCCTGTCGGCCTCCTTTGGATACTGGAAGGCTACTATCAGGTCCCCTTGAAGCCTTCTATTCTCCAGGCTGAAGAACCCCAACTCTCTCAGCCTGTCCTCATAGGAGAGCTGCTCCAGCCCTCTGATCATCTTCATGGCCCTCCTCTGGACCCGCTCCAACACTTCCATGTCCTTCCTGTGCTGAGGGTTCCAGAACTGCACACAGTGATTTCTTCATCTTCCTGCATTACTTACCAGGTGCATCCTGATCCTTGGGCAAAAGCAATCCCACAGGTGGATTTGCTTTTACCTGGAGCAGGCTAACCCATACCTTCTTCCCTAGGATATTCTTCATGTGTACCACAGGAACTTTATCACCTCCTACAGTACGTGGGACTTTGGATTGGGGAGGCCCAACCCAGTTAATAGGTCCCTTGGTGTTAACTAGCCCAGTCACTTGTGCTAAATGCGCATCCCATTTTTTGAAGGTCCCTCCTTTCATTGCTTTCAGAATGGTTTTTGTTAGGCTGTTGTAATTGTTGACCTTCCTAACAGCTGGTGCATGATAAGGGATGTGGTACACCCACTCAATGCCATGTTCCTTAGCACAAGTGTCTATGAGACTGTTTCAGAAATGAGTCCTATTATCTGATTCAATTCTTTGTGGGGTGCTGTGTCACCACAGAACTTGTTTTTCAAAGCTCATAATGGTGTTCCAAGCGGTGCCATGGGTCACTGAATGTGTTTTCAGCCATCCAGTGGTTGCTTCTGCTATTGTAAGCGCATAGTGTTTGCCTAGGTGGGTTTGTGGCAATCTTCCAGGCCCCGTACTTATATTTCAGCCATTTCCTCCCATAACACAGAGGCTTTATCTGCTTGGCCTGTTTGATTGCAGCACACGTTTCACATTCATGGATAACTGTCCAATAGTGTCCACAGTTAAGTCCACCCCTCAATCCCAAGCCCATCTGTATGTTGCATCCCTTCCTTGATGGATGGACGTATCATGGGCCCACAGAGCTAGAAATAATACACCCTTATGTTGCCAGTCAGATACACCTGAGCCACTTGAATCCTGGCAGCTTTATTCACCTGCTGGTTGTTGTGATGTTATTCAGTAGCTCAACCCTTGGGTACATGGGCATCTACATGATGTACTTTGACCACCAAGTTCTCTACCCAAGCAGCAGTATCTTGCCACAGTTCAGCTGCCCAGATGGGTTTCCCTCTGTGCTGCCAGTTGTTTTGCTTTCACTGCTGCAGCCACCTACATAAAGCATTTGCCACCATCCAAGCGTCTGTGTAGCAATAGAGCACTGGCCAGTTTTCTTGCTTACAATATCTAAAGCCAGTTGGATGGGTTTTCATCTCTGCAAACTGACTCAATTTCACCTTCCCCATCAGCACCTTTTGTAGTCTGCCAGTTGGGACTCCGCACAGCAGCTTTCCACCTTTGGTGCTTTCCCACAATGTGGCAGGACACATCACTGAGCAGGGCAGTATCACTTGTCATCATCAGGCAGTTTGTTTTATGGTAGAGCTTCTTCAGCATGTCATCTCCATTTCCTCTGGTGACATCACCAAATCTCTGCATTCTGGCCAGTTTGTGATGACTTCTAAGATTCCTGGGCAGTTTGGGCTCCCTATTCAAGCCCAGTGTGTTATCAGTGCAATCCACTTGCTGCATGTGGCATCAGTTGTGTGATGGGTAGAGGAGACTCTTCCTTTGAACATCCAGCTCAGCCCTGGCAGTCAGGGTGCCAGCGGGAGCTGTGTATCAATACCCATTATCTCAGAGGCAGGTCAGACTCCTTCATATGCTGCCAGTATCTCTTTTTACAGTTGGAATGTAGTTTGCCTCAGCTCCTTTGTAGCTTTGACTCCAAAACCCTAGGGGTTGACCTCATGTCTCCCCTGATATTTTCTGCCAAAGACTCCATGTGGGACCATTCTTCCCAACTGCAATGTAAAGCACATTTGTAACATCTTACCCTGTTCAAACTGACCCAGAGGCTACTGCCTGCAGAATCTCCTCTTTGATTTGTTCAAAAGCCTGTTGCTGCTTAGGGCCCCACTGAAAATCATTCTTCTGAGTTTGTTTCCTCTTTTCCCATCATCAGAGACTTGATGAGATTGTCATGACTTTCAAATCTGATGAATAGTGGTTTGGCAACTCCAACTCCCTAAGGACAGATGAGTGGATCTCATCAGGCCCCAGGGACTTGTGCATGTTCAGGTTCTCTAGATGGTCGTGAACCTTTGCTTCTAGTAGACAGGTCTTCCTTCTCCCAGTCTTTACCTGTGCCTTCTGGAATTTGGGTAGTGTGTCTAGAACCCTTGCTGGTAAGCACTGATGCAAAGTAATCATTGAGTACCACAGCCTTCTCCATATCCCTCATGACTAGGTCAGCACTTTGGTTTTGCAGAGGCCCCACTTCTTCCCTAGCCTTCCTCTTGCCACTGATGTACCTGAAGAAATGCTTCTTAGTCCTCATGTCCCAAGCCAAATTTAATTCTATCTGTGCTTTAGCTTTCCTAACCTCTGAGCCTCTAAATTTCAACAAGTTACCAGGATTTTGGAAGTAATCTCAGAATGAATAAAGTGACTTTGCTTATAATGAAAATATATAATCTCTTGTGAAATTCAGGTCCTGTGAAACCTACAGGCCCTTAAGCCTTAGTTTACAATGAATTAAACTCATTGTGGGGAAGAGGTGCAATGATAGTGATAATATCTGTTGGGGAACATAGCTGAGGAGGGATAAATACCTACAGAAATAAATAGTTTGTAGTTCTTGCACATGTCAACAAAATTTAAATAGACAAAGCAACTTGTTGGTGGCCTGAGCAGTAGGATTGCTGTGATTTATGATTTTGACATAAAGAAGGATGCTGCACAACACTGCAACTGTCTGTGTGTGTGGGCAGTTCTGCCAGTGTGGGAGGGCCTTGTATTTTAAACTTTAAAGGAGGAGTATGTCTCATCTGAAGTCATATATAGAAATAAAAAGCAGCATTTGTCAGGGTTGCGAGGAGGGGTGTCCCAACCTAAAATACCTTTTTACAGTCTAAATCAAATACTTTTTGATGGTATGAGGACTACATTAACAAAGCAAGTCCCATAAAAGGACACCAAGGTGGTCAGGGGTCTTGAGTAGATGTCACATGAACAGCTGGGGTTGTCCAGGCTGAGGAAGGGAACAAGTGTGAATCAAAAGAACCTCAAGAGTGTTCTAAACTAGGAGGTCCCAGTCTCACTGCTGCAGCTGTCTCCCCTTCAGTGTCGCCTCCTCTGATACCATGGTGGGGTTCATGACACCAACAAGGACAGCAGCACTAAGTAAGCAGCACTGTGGCCCATGCCCTCTGTGGAGGTCTTTAGAATGGTGGAGATTACTTGTGCCTCTTAACCCCTGTGATGTTCTCTCCCAGAGTCCTGCAAAGTGCCATCACTGAAGAGTCCTTCCCATTGAGAGGATTCTCCCATGATTAAGTCCACTTTTGAAGGCATGTGTCCTGGTATTATATCTGGAAAGGAGAAAATCTGGGTCTGTATTTTTAGACTGGGATTCTGTACTCTCCCTTTCATTTGAAAACAGTGTGCCACCAAGGACATGACAGGACAAGTTTTTCTTTGTTCCCTGAAGGGGCCACCAGTGAAGTTGGAGCAAATGGTCCCCACTGCAACAGTGTAAGAGAGGTTTTGAAGCATCTTCAATAACATTTTATCCTCTCTCCAGGAGAACAGAGGTATTAATAGATCACAGAATAGTTTTCCTCATTTGATTACAAAGATAAAGTTTCTAGGTGCCCTTTACCCTTTCATCTGGAACACTTTAAAGATGAAAGCTGAGTCTTCTGTTAAGGGGTTCCCCTTGGTCCAGCTGGAACAGGAATTGGCCACCGTTTCTGTGCTAGGTAGCAAAAAGAGATTTGGGAAAGGGAAAAAAAAAAAAGGGCATTTTGAAAGGCTTTTTTTTTTTTTTTTTCCTGTATTAAGATGATATTGTTGTAGTGTCATGAAAGTACTTCACCCTGTACTCTGCACTGGGGAGGCCACACTTTGAATACTGTGTTCAGTTTTGGGGCCCTTATTACAAGAAGGACGTTAAGGTGCTGGAGCATATCCAGAGAAGTACAGCAAAGCTGGTGAAGGGTCTGGAGAACACATCTTTTGAGGAACAGCTAAGGGAACTGGAGTTGTTCAACCTGACAGAAAGGATGCTGAGGGGAAACCTTGTTATCTACAACTCTATGAAAGGAGTTTGGAGCCCGGTGGGCATTGGTCTGTTCTTCCAAGCAGCAGGTGACAGGACAAGAGGAAACAACCTCATGTTGCACCAGGGGAGTGTTTAGGTTGGGCATGAGGAGCAATTTCTTCCCTTAGAGAGTTGTCAAGCCTTGAAACGCACTGCCCAGGAAAGTGATGAACTCTCCATACCTGAAGGGATTTAAAAGCCACATAGATGTGGTGCCAAGGGACATGGTGACCTGGCAGTGCTGGATTAGTGGTTGGAGTTGATAGTCTTACAGGTCTCTTCCAACAAAAAATATGCTGTGATTCTGTAATTCTGTTCTGTTCAGGAGAGAAGATACTTTCTCTTGAAATTTATTATTACCAATGCAGTTCAGCTTTTACTAGTGTGTAAATGTGACCAGAGTTTTTATAAATACTGATTTCACCAAAAGGACATTCTTTATAGCTACAGCAGCCATGTATTTAAGAGGCAATCTGCAGCCTTACCTATTTTCCTTCCTTAGCCCTTTGCTCTGTGTTGGCTTCATAGGATGGCAAATGGGCTAATCAGAATAAATTCACTTGAACTGGCACAGCCGCATCTTTGCAAAGGTAACTTTTGCCCAGGGGAGTGGTGTTTTTGTTTGAATGCGTGAGAATACTGGGAGGTTAACTGCATTGAATCACAAAAAAAAACCACCAACACCCAAACCAAAAACAAACAAAGAAAACTCACCAAAAAACATTTGTAACAATCTTTCAAATCCAGGTCTGGGTCTAATCCTGTAAGCTGATATATGCATTCAGCTCTTGGTGGCCTGAAGGGAGATACAGATGGTTGCAAGCTGCAGATCAGAGTCTTACGCAGAGTGTCCAAAATGATACTTTTTACAAAGAAATGTTTTTAAAAGCTATGTAGTGACAGGATGAAGGATAATGGCTTCAAACTGGAAGAAGCTCAATTTATATTAGACATAAGAATGGTGAGGCACTGGAACAGTCTACCCAGAGAAGTTGTGAAGGCTCTAAGCCTGCAAGTGTGCAGAACCAGGTTGGATCGGGCCTTGAGTAACCTGATGTAGTAGGAGGTGTCCATGCCCAGGACTATATTATATTTAAGGTCCCATCCACCCCAAACAGTTCTATCATTCTGTTATTCTGTGAATGAAAGTAATTGCCACACTCACACCAAGTACATTCTTCCTGAATACAAATACAATTATTCATCTTTGGCTGAGTGATTAACACAGACATTATAGTCTGGAAAATGTTAGATAAACTCAATTTAAGTCTAATAAATGAATGTTTCCATTGTGCAGAAGGTAAGTACAAATATGACAATAGTAAATGTCCTGAAAAAATATATTGTGTTACTGGATAGAGGTTTTGCTATTTTTGTTACTCAACAAAGAGCATTTCAAACCCAGTGAGTAATAAATCATTTAACAGCTTCATTTGTAAGGTATTTCATGCACTACTTTGCCTCCTTTTCCATTGCACTAGGACATGGGGTGATTTGGTGATTTCTGTTTAGACCTAGCCAATGTCTTCTAGGATTAGCATCAAGACTAACTTCAGTAGTGAAGTAGTTGGACAGATTCGTTCAACGTTAGCTTAATTATTACTCTGACTTATCAAGGGTGATATTTATTATAGACTTAAGGGGCATGGAATTAAAAACTGTGTGAATTAGCAGAAGAATCTAAATGAGTAGTGAAGGCTGATTTCATGGCTCGTGTGCTTCCTTGCATGGCTAAATAAGAAGCTTATGTCATCAGAACTAGTGAAAAAGCTTTGGGATAGACAATAGGCAGAGAGGAAAGTATTGGACATCCTTGTAAATATGTTCTTATGTGTATAGGCTGAGGTGGATGAGCTGTGGTAGCAACCACCATGAGTTTGTGCCTGAATTTATATCCAGATATGCAATATCAGCAGGAGATAATCTCACACTGACTGCCGATTTACCTTCTGTCCTCTCTCTCCACAACAAAATGTGGAAGAGTTCCTGGTGATGTAATGCAAGAAGATACAGGTCTCCTCAAAATGTGTATTGTGAATTAGCAGCCTCAGAGAGAGAGAGTTGCAATGGGGAAACAGGGAAATGTGAAATGGTCCTTACTGGCAGCACTGAAACCCAGTGGTGGTGGGGGATGGAAGGGTGGTGACTATTTGCTTGAGAGAATTTCATGTGAGGAGGGCATGTCTTGAAGTGAATTTCAGTGTGTGTTTTGAGACACTATGTGAATGCAAACCTCTGGGCTTCAAATTCCTGAAGGTCAGACCTTAAATCCTGGATTGGAATTTTGCCAGTTTCACTAGTAGATGGTTCAAGTCTGTCTTTGGAGTTAGACACTGTCTGGGTTTCATAGATTCACAGAATGATTTGAATTGGAAGGGACCTAAAGGGTCATCTAGTTCCAACCCACAGTTGTCATCTGCAGCTTTGCTGAAGGTGCACTCAAAGTCACTGTCCGTGTCGCTGGCAAAGATGTTAAACAGGACTGACCCCTGAGGAACACCATTCTTCACTGGCCTCCATTTGGGCATTGAGCCACTGACTGCAACTCTCTGAGTTTGGCCATCCCACCAATTCCTTATCCAGTGAATGGCCCACCTTTTAAGTCCATTGCTTTTCCAGTTCAGTAACCAGAATGTCCTGCAGGACAGTGTCATAACTTTACACATGTCCGGGCAAAACACATCAGTTGCTCTTCCCTTATCCAGTGAAGCTGTAACTCCACACCTCAGCAGCAAGAGAAAAAACTGCTGTTGATGTCACAGGAAAACTCAGCAGAGATGACTCTTCAGGTTTTTTGTTTGATTTTTGAGAGTGTGGGCTCTGAAAGGTTCATCTCTGCCTTTCTTGCTGTTGTAGTCTAACCTGTGTTTAAAATGTGGATTTGCTTCTTGTCTCTTTCCCAGAGAGGCAGCAGCCTTTTCTGGAAGGGAAGCTTTGCCACGCTTTGTACAATGTCCTCTTCTTGAAAACCAATACAGAAAATCTCCAGGGCAGTTAATCAAGGCAGATGTATAAAGCCTTCAGGGGACAACCTTTCTCCTGAAATAGGGCTTTCCTCTAGGTACACACAGGCATGGTCCTGTAAGTGGATTTTCTAGAGACATATCTAACAAGTGTTTCTTTTTGTGCTCCACAGAATGAAAATCTCCTGCCTTATTGAATTGGAATCAACAATTCCTGCTTTAAACATGAGCTTACAATCTTTTTGCACTGAAAGGATGTTTTCTTCTGGGGTTTTTGGGGAACACCTTATACATGCAGGGAGTTGATGTTGTCCGTCCTGGAGAAGAGGCTCTGGAGAGACCTGCTCCTGGCCTTTCAGTACTCAAAGGGACCTATTATAAAGATGATGACAGAATTTTTAGCAGAGCCTGTTGCAACAGGACAAATGGTGATGGTTTTAAACTCAGAGAGGAAGATTCAGACTGGATAGAAGGAAGACCTTTTTTACACTGAAGGTGATGATGTTCTGGCCCAGGTTGTGCAGGGAGGTGGTAGATGCCTCATCCCTTCAAATATTCCAGTCAGATTGTTAGGGGCTATGAACAACCTGCTCTAGTTGCAGATGTGCCTTCTGACTGTGGGTGAGTAGGACTAATGACCTTTAGAAGTCCCTTCCAGCCCTTCTATTCTTCTATGATTCACTCTGTGACTCTATTAATTGTCTTAAAGTATTGATCCTGTAGTAGTTTTGTGCCTTTTGAAGAAGCAGGCTTAATTCCTCATCGCAAAGTGTACTGCCTGCAGCACTGTCCCACTGTAAAGGTGCAGCCTGCTCTCCTGGTATACCAGAAAGAGAGAGGTTCGCAGAAAGAGCAAAGGCTGATGGGCTTCCAGCTTTTGAAATCAGTCCATCATTTCTCCTCTGACAGCAAAGGAAGGCTTGCAATAGCATGTGGTTCTGCTCTGTGGGATAGGGGAGATGGAGTCAAGGGGCAATGGGTTTAAACTGGCAGAGGGGAGATTTAGTCTGGATATTAGGAGGAAGTTCTTTCCAGTGAGGGTGGTGAGGCACTGGCACAGGTTGCCCAGGGAGGTTGTGGATGCTCCTTCCTTGGAGGTGTTCAAGGCCAGATTGGGTGAGGCCTTGAGTAACCTGTACTAGTGGGAGGTGTCCCTCCCTACGGCAGGGGGTTGGAACTAGATGATCCTTGAGGTCCCTTCCAACCTTACCATTCTATGATTCTATGATATCCTCCCAAAAACAGTCTTAAGCTGGTTACCAGCTTCAGGGAGTGTTTCAAATGATCTCTGCCATACTATCCTGCATGTCCTTTATCAAGATACCTTCTTCTGCCTTCAGATTTTGTGCTGTTACTTGTTTTCTTCTCAAGTGGAGTCAATGAGCATGCACCCTTGCTTACAGCTTGTCTAATTTTCCTCAATTACCTTGCAGTGATTTGTGTCATGGGATGAATGTTTGGATGGATGGGTGGATGTGACACTCTGGTAGGCCTACCACTCCCTCAATGTTCTGAATGGTCAGCATTAGATTTTGATTCTGCTTTTCATGGTAGTACTGGGCATCTCCTAGACTTAACAGATCCATGACAATAGTAAGATGATACTTGCTTTGTTTCAGCTGTCAGAGTTTAGCATCTAGGAACCTCCCTTCCAGGGATTTTATATAGATACAGATATAGATATATATATATAGAGAGAGATGTTTATATGTATGTGTGTAGGACTTCTTTTGCTTCCCACCTACCTTTCCTTTCCAAATTCCCTTCCTCGAGGAATTTCACAAAGAAATGATTGATGACTAGGCAGAGACAGAAGAGTGGGGTTTAAAAATAGTTTGATGCCAGAAAAATGGATCAGTTTCAGAGTTATTTTTGCTCATCTCAAAGGAACATTGAAAGTGCAAGGAAAACTTTTCAGCAACAAAAATAATTGGCAATTTTCAGTTAATACAAAAGTATTGGAAATACTTACCTGTGTGGCTTTTTCCTTTCTGAACTCCAGTTGAGAAATGTTCTGTTGAATATAACAATATATGGTTCTGTGTAGCTGTATTTAAGAATATATGTACTTGTCCTGGACTGAGCTAGGCCAGAACTGATTCTGTCTAGTGATTTATTTCTCAGCTCATTCTCATCTCAGTGATGGCACTTTCTGAAGTTCACAGCAGGTTTTCACAGACAGTGGCTGCTTCTAGCAGTGGTAACACTGGTGGTTAGTGTTACTGCCAAGGGCTGGGCTGCAGAAAGGCTCTTGCTTAGACTTGCTCCTGTGCAGACCAAGGGCACTGCTAAATCCCATGTCGCACTTTGGGGTGCAGGAAGTCAGAGGTGGCCCTCAACTGACCAACAAGGTGTTCCATCCCATGCAGGGCATTGTCAGGATAAAGCTGAAGGATCACCAGGGTCAAGCCTCTTCTTCAATGGCTGGTGTCCGAGGAGGACTGTGTCCATTCTGCCTTCAATTCTGATCCATGCGTTCCTGAATTCAGTTCCAGAATCCAGCTCCTGAATCCAGTTCTCATCTGCAGCTGAGTCCAGTCTGGAACTTTCATAGAACCATAGAATGTTAGGGGTTGGAAGGGACCTTGAAAGATCATCCAGTCCAACCCCACTGCCAGAGCAGGATCACCTATACCAGATCACAGAGGAATGTGTCCAGACAGGTCTTGAATATCTCTGGAGAGGGAGACTCCACAACTCCCCTGGGGAACCTGTTCCAGTGTTCTGTCGCCATCACAGTGAAAAAAATACTCCTCATGTTTAAATGAAACTTCCTATGCCTCAGCTTCCTCCCATTGCCCCTTGTCCTGTCATTGGGCATCACTGAGCAGAGCCTGGCTCCAGTCTCCTGGCACTCACCATTTACATATTTATAAGCATTGATGAAGTCACTTCTCAGTGTTCTCTTCTCCAAGATGAAGAGCCTCAGCTCCTTCAGTCTCTCCTTGTAAGAGAGATGTTCCATTCCCTTAATCATCTTCGTGGCTCTGCACTGGATACTCTCAAGGGGTTCCATGTCCCTCTGTTCCCACATGTTCCCAGCGGCTGCTCCCAGTATCAGTGCTGATGGTGACATCATTGCCATCAGAGGGTTGGGTTCAATATTGATATATATGCTCAATCTTATTATTTCCTATTTAGTTGTAGTTTTCTTTCCCAGCCCATCAGTTTCTCTCCCTTAATCCCTTTCTCTTCCCTTTGGGAAGGGAGAGGGTTTCAGAGAGAGTGTCTGGTGGCTGGTCCAGCCCTGATCTTTGACAGTACTAAATGACACGAGTTAGAACAGCATTTCCATCTTCTCAAGTGCATCTATTAGTATGAAAGCCAAGATATGTAGTTGTGTCCCCCAAATTCAGTTCCAGGAATTATACAGGTTCTCTTCTCTTTGAAGAAGAGTGTTCAGCAAATCGAGGGAGGTTGTCCTCTGCCTCTACTCTGTCTTGGTGACACCACATCTGGAGCACTGTGTCCATTGATACAGGAAGCTACAGAACCGTCAGCCTCACCTCCATCCCTGGAAAGGTCATGGAGTCTGGAGGTCATCTTTAAGCCCATGGAAGAAAGAAGGTTATCAGGAGTGGCCATCCTGGATTTCTCAAGGGGAAATTGTGTTTGACTAGTCTGATAGCCTTTTATGATGGTGTGACCAAATGTGTAGATACAGTGAGAGCAGTAGATGTTGTCTACTTTGACTTTAACAAGACTTTTGGCACTGTTTCACATAACATCCTCATAGGTAAGCTCAGAAAGTGTGGGTTAGAAGAGTGGACAGTGAGATAGATGGAGAACTGGCTACACAACATAACCCAGAGAGTCATGATTGACAATGCAGAGTCCAGTTGGCAACCTGTAACTAGTGGCATTCTCCAGGGATCAGTGCTGGGTCCAGTCTTATTAAACCTCTTCATTAACAACCTGGACGAGAAAACGGTGTACCCTCAGCAAGTTTGGGGATGATATGAAACTGCAGGGGGTGTGGCTGACACACTGGGAGGCTGTGCTGCCATCCAATGAGATTTGGACAAACTGGAGAGCTGGACAAAGGTGAACCTCGTTGAAGTTCAATAAGGACAAGTGCAGAGCCCTTCTTACAAAAAGTATCTTTTAAATGGCTAAGATTCAAGGTGCCTTTGATACAATTTTTAACTGCAGATGTAGCAATTCCTTCACTACCACATTTTCTTCAGGTGAAAGATAGTAGACTTACCTGACTAGCTCCCCCCAGGTCTTTGCTTGAGTGGTTACTCAGGAAGGAATTATAGCTGTAGTGGTGGTTTCGTAAGTTCTTCTCTTTTTTTTTGAGTTAAGTGCTCAGCTCATTTAGCATCTCATTTTGAATGTGAAAATAGAATCATCATAGAATGGTAAGGTTGGAAGGGACCTCAAGGATCATCTAGTTCCAACCCCCTGCCATAGGCAGGGACACCTCCCACTAGTGCAGGGCACTCAAGGCCTCATCCAATCTGGTCTTGAACACCTCCAAGGAAGGAGCAGCCACAACCTCCCTGGGCAACTTGTGCCAGTGCCTCACCACCCTCGCTGCAAAGAACTTCCTTCTAACATCCAGACTAAATCTCCCCTCTGCCAGTTTAAACCCATTACCCCTTGTCCTGTCATTGCAAGACCTTGTAAATAGTCCCTCCCCAGCCTTCCTGCAGGCCCCCTTCAGATACTGGAAGGCTACTCTAAGGTCCCCTTGAAACCTTCTCTTCTCCAGGCTGAAGAGCCCCAACTCTCTCAACCTGTCCTCATAGGAGAGCTACTCCAGCCCTCTGATCGTCTTCGTGGCCTCCTCTGGAACTGCTTCAACAGTTCCATGTCCTTCCTGTGCTGAAAATACTCAAAGAGGTGAAAGAGCTGTGGTTTAGATACAGTACCCAGCATCCTCCTGCCCAGTCTTCATGTTATTTTGAGGTGACTATGTCCTGAGAGACACATGAGTGCAGAGAACATACTGTATTTTTCAAAACACTAAAACTCAATGCTAATTTAATGATTGTTAATCACTTAATTAAAAGGTAAATGACAAAATAATGTTCACGTGGGTGGTGTGGATTGTTTAGCCTGAAGTGAAGACTGAGAGTGGATCATCTCAGTGCTGATCAGTATTTAAAGGGCAGGGGTGAAGAAGGTGGGAACAGAATCTTTTTAGTGTTGCCCAGTGACAGGACAAGGGGCAATAGGCACAAAGTGGAACTCAGGAAGTTCCATCAGAGCAGGAGAGAAAAAATCTTTGCTGTGGATGTGCTGGAGCACTGGACCAGGTTACCCAGAGAGGTTGTGAAATCTCCTTCTGTGGAGAGATACTGAACCTGCCTGGACATTGCAGTCCTGGGCAACCTGCTGTGAGTGACACTGCTTTAGACTAGGTGACGTCCAGAAATCCTTTCCAGCCACCACCATTCTGTGATTCTGTGGTATATAATTGCAGCTAATTATTTTTTTTAGTAATTTTTCAGTCTTGAAACTCCATGGAGGTGCATGCTCATTTCCATCTTCTCTAACCAAAAGTAAACTACTTGATGTCTCTAGACAGATGGATTTTGTGTGCCATTCAGAGCAACCCAGTCTTACATGGTAATGACTCACCAACTGACTGAATCCAGTTAGCAGCTTTATAGATCATTCCTCAAAGTATCTTGTAGTTAAGTTTCATAACAGTCTCACTTAGGTTATCTCACATCCTCCATGTAACTATTCATTACAGGCAACCATCTCTTCTATCAGGAGAGGAGTGATTCACTCTTCATATTTCTTTCTTTGGATCCCCACACCCTGGTCTATCCAACCTTACTTTTTAGTATCTGAAAGCCAATCAGCCACCTTGGGCTGGTGTTCCACAGTACAGGGGAGTAGTTCAAAGCAGTGATCTTGTACAGATTTGTCTTTAATGGCAGTAGCTCCTTAGGCATTGCTGCCCTATTTGATGAAATACTGTAAGAGCAAGCTTACAAACACAGGTTTTTCTTCCCAAGATGTGTATTACATTTGCCAGAAGGGAGAACTTGCATAGAATAAAATCCATGATAGAGCAGAAGTTCTACAAAGGACCCTGCACACATAAGGTCTGCTCAGACCACTGACCTGAGGCTTATTTAGTAGCAAGAGTTGGCTGTCATAGCCCTTTTCACTTACTTTTCTCCAACTGTCCTGAGCACATTCATTAATTTCTTAACTTAATTAGTGTATCACCATTTTAAAAAGAGGATCCAGCTGGTTGCTTCTGCTGATCTTGTTTTAAAAATATAATTTCCCAGGGACCTGAATCCTCTGAATCCTGAATCCCGCTGAATCCTCTGTTGGCAGAAAGAGATGTCATCCTGCTGCCTTCATTGGGAATAGGTCAGGAGATTGGACTTAGTGTCACCCGGGAGTAGACAGAGTTTTTTCTCTCTCCCTTATATCCAAGTCTCATTTCCAACATAGTGTATAAGATGTTTTTACATGAACTCGGGGGTGGGAGGGAAGAGGATGTGCTTTAATGCTTGTGGAGGTTCACAGTGAAAAAAACAGGCTTGCCTGTGACAAGCAGTGAGTTGATACACAGTGGCTGGAGGGAGGTGGTACTGGTATGAGCCCTGTTGCCCAGGCGTGTCCTAGGGATGCGTCAGTGCAGTCAAGATGTGGCAGAGGTGATCAAGGGGCTGTTGAGGTAGTAGAAGACAACATGGAAGCTCTCATGAAACAGCTGGAGCTGAACTTGGTAAGGGTTCATATAACAAGAAAGATGTCTACAGGTACAATGACCAGCAAAGAAAGGTTAAAGAAAGTGTGCCCCCTCTGATAAGTGAGAATGGAGAGATGATGTCAACAGATGAAGAGATGGCTGAGGTACTCAATAATTTTTTTGCCTCAGTCTTCACTGGCAACCTTGCTCCTCAACCCTTCCTGACCTGACAGACCACTAGGTGAGGACAAAGGGAGTAAAGTCCCTCCCACTGCAGGGATCAGATTCAGAACTGAGGAACCTCAACATACATGAATATATGGAAGCTGATGAGATGCATCTCAGAGTTCTGAAGGAATTGGCTGATGTAGTCGCAGAGACACTCGCCATGATACTTGAAAAGTTGTGACAGTCAGGTGAAGTCCCTGGTGATTGGAAGAAGGGAGATGGTGCCCACTTTATAAAGGGTAGAAAAGAGGACCATGGAAATTACCTACCTGTCAAGTCTCACCTCTGTGCCTGGGAAGATCATGAAACAGATCCTCCTGGAAGCTATGCTAAAGCACATGGAGGACAGGGAAGTGATTTGAGACAGCCATCATGGCTTCTCCAAGGGCAAGTCCTGACTCTCCAACCTAGTGGCTCTCAATGGACTGACTTTTACAATGACTTTTACAATGGAGTAATTTTACAATGGAGTGACTACCTCAGTGGATAAAGGAAGGTCAATGGTTATGTCTCTGGACTTCTGTGAAGCCTTTGACACAGTCCCCCACAACATCCTTCTCTCTAAGCTGGGGAAATCTGGATTTGATAGGTGGACTGTTTGGTGGATAAGGAATTGGCTGGATGGTTGCATTCAAAGAGTGATCAATGGCTCAATGTCCAGATGGAAACAGGTGACAAGTGGTATCCCTCAGGGACACCATACTGGGACCAGTGCTGTTCAATATCTTCATCATTGATATAGACAGCAAGATTGAGTACATCCTCCGCAAGTTTGCTGATGATGCCAGTACTGAGCTGACTGCTGTGGTTGACATGACTGAGGGATGGGATGCTGTCCAGAGGGGCCTGGAGAAGTGGGCTGAAGTGAACATCATGAAGTTCAATAAGGCCAAGTGCAAGCTTCTGCACCTGGGTTGGGGCAATTCTCAGTACCAATACAGGCTGAGAGATGATGAGTTTGAGAGTGGCCCTGCAGGAAAGGATTTGAGGGTACTGGTGGACAAGAAGTTAGACATGAGCCAGCAATGTGAACTTGCAGCCCAGTAGGCAATCTCTCCTGGGGTGCCTTGAAAGAAACATAACTAACAGGCTGAGAGAGGAGATTCTGCCACAGTACTACGCTCTGGTGAGACCTTGCCTGAGGTACTGTGTCCAGCTCTGGAGCCCTCAAAACAAGGACATGGGCCTGCTGGAGAAGGTCTAGAGGAGAGCCATGATCAGTGGGCTGGAGCATTTCCTCTTTGAACACAGGCTGAGAGAGTTGGAGCTGTTCAACCTGGAGAAGAGGAGACTCTGGGGAGACCTTATAGCAGCATTTAAATAGCTGAAGAGGACCTACAAGAAAGCTGGGAAGGGACTGTTTAGAAGGGCTTGAAGCAATAGGATGAGGGGCAATTATTTTAAACTAGAACAGGGTGGATTTAGGCTGGACATTAGGAGGAAGTTGTTTACAATGAGAGTAGTGAAATACTGGAACAAGTTGCCCAGAGAGGTGGTGGAGGGCCCATCCATGGAGACATTCAAGGTCAAACTTGATGGGCCCCAGAGCAACTTCATCAACTTCTTCATCTGCTCACTTCAGGGGACTGGACAAAGATGGCCTTTGAGGGTCTGTTCCAATCCAACCCAATGCATTCTACGATTCTACAGTTCAGCTTGTGATTTTAGCTGTTGTTTCCACATGCATTTCCTCTGGCACTGTAGCTCTTGGTGTGTGCTATGCTCACACCTGCACCACTCTGGCACACAGTCTGCTGTGGCCATTCATTTTGCTGAATCCACACACCCAGAACCCATGTTTGTTCAGCCATCTCTGCAGGAATGTGGTGTCACTGGCTGGGGAGAGGAGTTTGGACACAGCAGATGCAGATGATTTGGAAGGGAGCCTAAGTAGCATTGCAGCAGTCTCAGCAGTGGGTGCCTACTGATTTTGATATTCTTTCTACAGTGTATGTTTCACAGCAGTGTTGGGACACCAGCAGTCACAGCAAAGCAGAGAACACATTGCTAATCTTAATGGTGTGACCTCCCTGTGGCACTTGGTGAGGGGACTGTTGAGGTGTACCTACCTGTAATCTCAGAAAGAGCATCTCCTTCCTTGTTTGTTACTGTGGTTCAAATGAGGGTGCAGATGTGTTGGACAGCTAGGCTGCCCAGATAGATTGTGGAGTCTCCTTCTCCATAAGATTTCAAACCTGCCTGAGCATTTTGATCCTGGACAACCTGCTCTGGTGTACCCCACTTTAGCAGGAGGGTTGGACTAGATGAGCCCTAGAGGCCCCTTCCAGCCACCACCATGCTGGGGTTCTGTGAAATGCAGAAGGTCTGCTAGCAGAGATTATGGTGTTTAAAGTCATACCACCGAATTGCTGCATTCTATGGTTAATCAATACTATCAGTCTGAAGTCAGTAACATAAGAATAACTTGATTGAGTCTCAGTTTTAGCCATTTAGTTACTGTTTGGGTACAGCTACATAGAGCCTACACCGAGTTACCTATAGGTAAGGCAAGCCTGTGGGACTGTGTCACAGGAGCCTATGACGTGTATGTGTCTTTCTGCTTAGACAATTATGTCAAGAATGAGACACTTTTTTTTATATTTTTTTTAGGAGAGAGAAGAGTATACATCTTAAACCTGTGTAAAAGAGTCTCCAATTTAGGGAACAACAGCCTGCATGCTTTCAAAGTACTACGTGCCCCCATTAAGCCATTCTTTGTTACTGTACAGGGATAAGTCATAAATAGTTTATTTCTTCCTTGGCAACTTCATATTTTGTGTGAGAATGAAAAGAACACATATGCAATGGAAATTTTATGAGATCAACATTTAATCCCTGAAAAAGACTTAGTAAACATCAAGATTTCCTCCTAGCTATTGATCTTACCAGCCCAAGCAAACTTGCAAAGCTTAGTAAAAGACTCACCTATGCAACGATGGCCACGAGTGTGTATATACACTTACATGCACATAAACTTAGACAAGTCCGTGGGACTGATCTTCCTTGTAGCACAGGCATGGCCTCTCATGCTCTGCTGCAAAAGGGGATGTAGGTGGATAAAAGAGAGACAGGTGATTGTTAGTGGCTTCCCCCCTCTTTTCTCCCTCTCCTCCTCTTCCCCTCTCCCCCACTGTCAGGAAAGTAAAAAAAGGAAAGTGGAGAACTTTAGTTGAGTTACACAAACCTATTTACTACTCTACTGCAGAGATGTCAGATTACACCAAAAGAGATAGAAGAGAGGAAAAAACAAAAATGAAAATACCTGACCAAAATTCATACAGGACAAATACACTGCATGAAAACAAAACCAGAAAGAGAGTGAACTCAGCCTCCATTCCCTACAGCATCTTCTGAGTGCTACAAATTTCAGCCAGCATTGCTCAGAACACAGTAGGGATCTGTATGATGTGGCTCAAACCATTACACTGACACATAACAGTACATCAGGAGGAGGTACCATAAGTGAATAGAGAAGAACAAGTGAGTGAGAATGGGAAAGCCAGAATAACACCTACAAGCGCAAGGGGAACATGGCTAGTTATTCAGAGCCTCATATAGAGAATCTATTATTAGTATTGTATTGATATTGTGTCTTCTCTATAGGATGAGAGTTAGAGGTGACCTTTAAATAGATTGTCTAGTTCAACTGCTGTGCACTGAGCAGGGACATCTTCAAATACAGCAGGTTGCTGAGAGCCCCAGATCCTGGCCTGGAATGGGGCATCTACCACCTCTCTGGGCAACCTGGGACAGTGTGTCACCACCCTCAGTGTAAACGTGCTCTCCAGTTTAAGAGAGCCAGGGAACTATTGGAGAGAGTCCAATGGAGATCGCAGAATCACAGAAACATCTAGGTTGGAAAAGACCCTCAGCATCACCAGGTCCAACCTAGATCTATGAGGGTGATTAGAGGACTGGAGCTGAGAGGCTGAGGAGAGACTGAGAGACGTGGGGCTTGAGGAGAGACTGAGAGATGTGGGGCTGGTCAATCTGTAAAAGAGAGGACTGAAGGGATCTTATAAACACAAATAAATATTTAAAGAGTGGAGATCATGAGGATGGGGCTGGGCTTTTTTCAGTGGTGGCTAATGAAAGGACAAGGGACAAGGAGTGCAAACTAGAACACAGGAGTTTTCACCTGAACTTAAGGAGAAACTTCTTTACTTTGAGGGTGCAGAGCACTGGAGCAGGATGGCCTCAGAGGTTGCGGAGTCTCCTTCTCTGGAGACTTTTAAAAACTCATCTGGATATTGCAACTCGATCTAGGGTTACATACATAAGCGGGAGGCATGGATTAGGTGATTTCTGGAAGTCCTTTTCAACCTCTACAATTCCATGATTCTATGTGATTCATTCAAGAATTGATGTCTTAGATGTCCCCTAGTCCCTGGACTTCCCCAAATTACCTTGGGGTGCAAATTTCCATTAGGCATGTTTGCAGTGTTGTGCTGTTAGAATAAATTCTTAGTCCTTATTTTAAGATTATCTGGGACTGGGCTTTAACTTGGGAAGCTGAAAACAAGGGCTTAACCTCTGGATACCAGCTCAGAAAAGCATAAAATAGAAAGATGCAGTTCAACCTACCCAGGGATACACAGTGTCTTCTGTGGCTACTCCTTAGAGCTCTCCTAAGACATCTCTCATCCCTGAAGAAAAGCGGGACAGGCAGCTGAGTGACAGTCTCCCTTTGGGATCCTTTCTTACAGACTGGACATTTCATAGAATCATAGAATCATAGAATGGTAAGGTTGGAAGGGACCTCAAGGATCATCTAGTTCCAACCCCCTGCCATAGGCAGGGACACCTCCCACTAGTACAGCTTACTCAAGGCCTCATCCAATCTGGCCTTGAACACCTCCAGGGAGGGAGCATCCACAACCTCCCTGGGCAACCTGTGCCAGTGCCTCACCACCCTCACTGTAAAGAACTTCCTCCTAACATCCAGTTTTGGTTGTTTTGGTTTTGGTTTATTGTTGGCTTGGGGGTTTTTTTGTGTATGTTTGTGGATTGGTTTTGGTTTTTTGGTTTTTGTTTTTTGGTTTATTGTGTTTTGAGTTTTGGGGTTTTTTTGGTTTTGTTTTAGCTTTGGGCAATGAGAGGGAACTCAGCAGCACTTTGCTTCACTGCCTCTTGTATATCAGCATTGGCCTGTAGGGCTAATGACAGGATTGCTAGCCTGAAGAGCTTACATCATTTTCAGGGCATTCCTTTCCCCTCTCAGTCTGTTGGTCTTTGCTGTTTCCCCTTCAATTTTTTTTTTCTCTGTTGGCTTTATTTTCTGGGAATGTGGTGCTGGTAACATACAGCTCTTTTAGCAGCAGTGATTTGTATTTCCTCTCTCTTTGGGTTCCTAAACTGGGCATTTTTCCCCATCTCCTTTTAAAGCAATGGGATGGACAAACACACCATGAGCATTCAATTGGAGCTACAAGGAGCTCTCTTTGCTACTCCAGGAACTTCTGCATTTTAAAGAGGGTTACATTATTTTATGCTGCAGAGTTGAGGAGCACTGCCACCTAGTTCATCCTCCCACTCCAAACCAGGATCAGCTCTACTTATAGCAATCCTGACAGACACTTGTATAACCAGTCCTTAAAAATTTTCCAGCGATGGGGACCTCTCCACTGTCTTTCCAAGCAGATTTTCAAGCTGAACATTTCTGCAGCATGAGTTTATTCCTTTCATCTCCTCATGCTTGAGAATGTCAATGAACAGATGATTACCTAACTCTGTGCAACAGCATCTTACGTATTTGAAGGATGTTTTCAAGATGTCAAGGGTTAGGGCTGGGCTGGTGAGTGGCAGACAGACATTCTCTGTGAACCCCTCTCCCTTCCCAAAGGGAAGAAAAAGGGAATAAGGCAGAGAGAAAGGGTTGGGAAAGAAAATTAAACCAGTTTGAATAGAAGTAACAATGACATTAAATAGATACCAATAGGCAACC
Source organism: Eubucco bourcierii (assembly GCA_013396675.1). NCBI lineage: Eukaryota > Metazoa > Chordata > Aves > Piciformes > Ramphastidae > Eubucco > Eubucco bourcierii. The sequence goes on from VWZE01007971.1 coordinate 149,001, forward strand.
AAACCCCTAATAGCAATGGCATCACCATCACCACTGACGGTAGGGACAGGCACTGGGAAGGTCCCAGACTGGTCCAGCTGGATGCAGGTGCTGGATTCTGGAACTGGATTCAGGAACACACAGATCAGGTTCAAAGACAGCATGGACAGAATCCTCCTTGGACACCAGCCATTAAAGAAGAGGCTTGACCCTGGTGATCCCTCAGCTTTATCCTGAAGATGACATCCATGGAATCCCTTGTTGGTCAGTTTGAGATCACTTCTCCTGTGTCCTCCTTCCCACAGGTGCTACCTTCAGAGCTGGTGACTTCACTGCTTCCCTGAGCACCCTGCTCCAGACCTTGACAACCCTTTCAGGGAAGGCATTTTTCTTTATACCCAATCTAAACTTCCTCTGGTGCAACTTGAGGCCATTTCCTTTTGTCCTATCATTTATTGCTTGGGAGAAGAGACTGACCACCTCGGCCCAACCTCCTTTTAGGTGAACTGCTTCCAGAAACAACAAATTATTGGCAGCTACTCCACCCTCTCAGAGTAACACCTTTAATTGGTAATCACAATGATCTACCTTTATGTGACTCCTTCCAAGGTGAAACAGATCAGAAGATCTCCCCTCACCAGAGGGGAAATAACATTGTTTTGACTAGATTGGGTGAATACATCCACATTTTCTATTTTTCATCTTTCTTATTTCTATTGTGTGCTTACAAATGGTTTGGTTATCAGTACCAGAGTCTTTCTGGGACTCTGAAGTGCAAGCAAATTCTCTATAGTTCTTGTGGCTTCCTACCTTTTTTCTTTCATTTTTCACAACCAGACTCTGTTTGACCTTTCCCAAACATTTAGTACCTTACTTGTCCTCTGTGAACTCTCACAGACAACTGATAAGAGCTCTGAGATTTCTTCTGCTCAGTCCTAAAGAATCTTAGGGCAAAGTTCATCTCTTGGACCATCTGAGAACATTTGATTTACTCTGGTGTTCCCTGTGTACTCTCCATTCTGGGCTGAAACTTTATTCCTTCTTTGCTGGTGTGCATCCCTGCTAGTGGAGACTATTGGATAGACACTTTTAGTAAAGTCTTTACAAAAATGGTATTTTAATCTTCATAGAGTTATGCTTCAATGGTTTCCTTTCCTTTCATGAGTGGAGGACTAACAATTTCATTGGACTTACAGAATGATACATCTCGGTTTGTTCCCTGAGCTTTTGGTCTAGGTGCTCATGTGGTGTTTTATTTCATGGTGCTCATAGGGTCTTGCCACAGTAGATGTCACAGAATCACACAAAATCATAGACTGTTGGGGGTTGGAAGGGATCTCTGGAGATCATCTGGTCCAACCCCTCTGCTAAAGCAGTCACACAGAGCAGGTTGCCTATGATCACACTGTCCAGATGAGTTTGGAATCTCTCCAGAGAAGAAGACTGCACCACCTCTCTGCAGCCTGCTGCAGGGCTCCAGCACACTCACAGCAGAGATTTATCTCTCCTGCTCAGACAGAACCTCCTGTGTTCCAGTTTGTGTCTGCTACCCCTTGTCCTATCACTGGGCACCACTGAAAGGCATGTTCACTATGCATACATCCTATCCCAGTCAGAGTTTTCATTTGTTTTTCCTTGAAGCACAGCCATAATAATAAGGGGGCAGCATGCCAGATATGGCAGTTGCACTAAAATGCTGTAGAATTTCTGGCCAGTGCACCTAACTGGTGTTATTATCATTGTATGGCCATTTTCAGTGGTGCTGTAACATTTTCCAAGCAAGCAGGAGATGGGCTCTTTGTCTGTCACTGTGGTCCAAATCAATTACCTGTGCAAATGGGAAACATACAACAGACAGGGAATTTTCCTGTGTTTTAGAAGTATTTTAATCTGCTGGACAGTTGTTATCCTTAATGTGAGGGCTTTTTCTGAGATGTCTTCCCAGTGCAGCAGCTGTCAGCAGAGCAACAAAACCAGGTTTCTTGTGATCATCTGTGTGGAACAACTCTGCCCTTGGGGAGGGAAAAGGAGGGAATTTCTGCAGCTCCCAAACAAACCCAGTTAGCCAGATTAAAGCTGGTAAAACCTGGCAATTCTGAGAAGGAAGGCATGGGCTGGAAGGTGATAGTAAACAACACTTCATTGTGCAAGAATTTTCACCAGGTTTAACAGATACTGTAAGCAGTCCCACTGAGGAACCCTCTGTATTTGCCCACACATGGGTACAGATGGATTTAAGTTGCCTTTTAGCCTGCCCAAGAGGGATGGCACTTTTAGTGTGTCGCTTTTACACCAAAATAAGGCAAGTGATTTCTTTAACCTACTGCCTTCAGTTTTTAAGTCCATCCTGTTTTCTGGTCTCAGGTTAAATTCTCTCTTCCTGTTTTCTTCTTCTCCCTGTCCTGTTTTCTCCTGATTTGGGTTGAGCTTGGCACTTAACAGCCAGCACAATTGGTTATCCTGATGTTGGCTCTGCCCTTCTCCCTCCCTTGTCTTTTGTATTGTACTTTAAGGGGCTGATAATATGGGGACAAGACTTCTTAGCAGGGTTTGCTGTGACAGGGCAAGAGGTGATGATTTTAAACTAAAAGCAGGACATTCAGACTAGAGATAAAGAAGAAATGTTTTACACTGAGCCGGGTGAGGCACTGGTACAGGTTGCCCAGAGAGGTGATAGATGTCACATCACTGGAAACATTCCAGGTCAGGTTCTGGGGCTCTGAGCAACCTGCTGTAGCAATCTGAAGATGTCTCTGCTCAGTGCAGAGTTGGACTAGATCACTTTGAAAGGTCACTTTAAACTCAAACCATTCTATGATTCTATGCTTCTAACTCTTTAAAGAGTCTGTATTTATCCAAATCTGCTCTTTCTCACCCATGTGTGTGACCTTGGAAAAATCATTTAGCATCTTGATTTGGGTCCAGAGCCATGCTTCTCTTTGCCTCAACTCTCAGCAAATATAAAGGAAACTTAAATATCTAACTCCTGGCCATTGTGAGGACACACCCACTAATCTCAGTGAGGCAATCTAGACAAGTGCCTGAAAGAGCATTTAGTCCTTCTCCTGTGCTTGTCTTCTGTCTAGCTCTGTAGACCCTGGTTTCTCAGTGGAGATATCTTAGCCAGATGTCACTCCCATCACTGTTCATTTCTTAAGGGAATGAATTGTTTTAAACACTCGTATAAATTCTCTTTTTACTCAATTATGAAATATGTTCCAATTTGACAGCAATGTTAATTTTAGTAATACTTTTTTGTAGCCTTTAGTATTAACATCCAGGTGGGGGGGAAACTGCTAAATATTTATACTTCTTTTCTTTGATCTTGCACTCAGAAGAACTGAAAAGGTATCACACTTCACATTTTCATTATAAATATTTTAGATAGCATTTGAAAGAGTCCAAATTCACCTCTCATGTTGGATTTGCTCAGATTATTGAGATAAATTGTCACTCTTCTGTGCTTCCAAAGGGCATTTCAGTTGCCAAAGGTTGGAAACTTTAGAATGATACTGTTGCAGCTAACACCCAGTGATGGAGTCATTGGTGTGGTGGTTTGGCTCAGGCTGGGGGTTGGATGCCCACCCAAGCCACTCTACCACTCCCCTTCTTAGATGGACAGGGGAGGGGAAGCAAGTGTGAAGCAAGAGTAAATAAAGATGTTATTCTTTACTTCCCATCGGCAGATGATGTTCAGTCACTTCCAGGAAGCAGAGCTCCAATACGCATAGTAATTGTTCTGGAGGACAGATGCCATCAATGAATGTCCCCACTCTTCCTTCTCCTACTTAGCTTTTATATCTGAGCTGATGTCATATGGTATGGAATATCCCTTTGGTCAGTTTGGGTCATCTGGCCTGGCTGTGTCCCTTCTCAAGATCTTGCCAACCCCTCAGGCTAATGTTGGAGAGAATATTGGTGCTCGACTCAGCAGTTAGCCAAAACACTGCTGTGTTATCGGCACCCAGCTGCAGCACTGCAAAACACAGCAGTACAAAAAGTGCTCTGGGGAGAATTAACTTCAGCTCAGACAAACACAATACAACTGTCCTCTACCCTAGTGATTACTGCAGTACTGTGTCCAGTTCTGGGCTCCCCATTTCAAGAGGGACAAGAAACTACTGGAGAGAGTCCAACAGAGGCTACAGAGATTGTGAGGAAACTGGAGGAGAGGCTGAGAGACGTGGGGCAGTTTAGCCTGGAGAAGAGCAGACTCACAGGGAGTCTTTTCAATGCTGATTAATATATATGCAGGAATCCCATGCAGGTGAAGCTAACACACAGGTATTAATTGTTCAGTCCACAAACAACAAGGCAGCAGCAATAGTAAGTGCTGTGGCCGCACGCTAGTTTGATGTGGACAGGGGGTTCCTGCAGCCAGGGTAACCTGAGAAGGTGCAGAGAGAAGTGACAGAAACCATCAGAGGTTGTCATGGTTTGAGTTGAATCTGCTGATATCCAATACCATCCTGTCACCATGCCAACTTAAAAGTGAAAGTAGTGTCTGGAGCAAAGCACCATGGGGCTCGCTGTTCAGATTGTAACGTGAGAGGCTTTCTGTTCTGGTTACTGGGCTGGCTGCTGCTTGGGTTTAGGGGAACTGTTTCATGACTGGCTTCTGCTTTTGCTGAGGTAACTGTGCAGTGTATCATCTCACTAAACTCCTTATCTCAACCCAGAGGGTTTTTTTGGTGTCACTTTCCCTCCTGTCTGTGTGTGAGGCAGGGGCTTGTGGGAGCAGACCGTGTTAACCAGGACAGAGACCGACATGGCTGGGGCCATCGCTGGGGTGACTGCAGGACATTTAAATGCAGACAGCCTTCTCAAGAGCCATGTGAGCAGGGGCAAAGCAAGCAGGGCACATAGGAGAGCACACAGGGAAGAGCAGCAGCTCTGCCTACTCAACAGGTGAGCCCCAGTGATGGGAAGAGATCTACCATGGCAGTTTGGATGGCAGTTCATGCAGGCAAGGAGCATGAGGAGGGTGCAGAAGCTCTGACAACAGCTACTTTGGCTCTACCAAAATGGTGGGTACTTGCTTCAGGACTATTTCTAGAACCAGTGTGAAGCTATAAGAGGCATCGCAGTATGGCAGAGAGGGGGAATCGGTGGCTGGGGGCAAAGATCAGCTAAGAGAATCAGCTATGGAAGCAGCTGCTAGAAAAACTGTGCTGGAGGCTGCTAGAATCTGCTGCAGGGAGAGGGCTGTTAAGTGATCTCCTGGGCTAGGGCTGCTGTCATCTGCCACAGGCTGCTGGAAATCGATCAGAACACTGCTAGAGAATGAGAATCAGCTAGAGCTGAGTCGTTTTTAGAACCTGCTAGAACTACAGAGAACTGCTGCTGGGATCTCTGTGAGCTGCCATCACAATCTTTGAATGCTGCTGCCACCCTGGAGAACTATTGCTGCCCCAGAAGGATGCCACCACCCCAGAGAGCTGTCATCCTGCCTGCAACCCCTGCTTGGTACTCCCTTTCTTATTATCTCTGCTTGCATGGTCACAACTCGTGCTGCTGTGGTAGCCATGCCTGTTGCCTGATAAAGTGATTTGGCACTTGCCTCTTATTTGAGTCTTAATTCTGTTCCCGAGAATGTTAAGTTAGTCACACTAAAGATCCAAATAGACATCATTCATGAGTTAAGCTCAGCCACATCCAGCCCTTCTGATATCTGAGAACAATCTGGAAAGCAAGAGGGTTTAATTTCTGCCAAATTATCCACCACTGGATTGTGTCGTGGCCAACACTGTTTAATAGCTTCATAACTGATCTGAATGTTGGGTTGAAGAGCACCCTGGTGAATTTTGCAGATGACACCAAAATGAATGGGTAGGTAGACAAAGTGTCAAAGAGAACCAGCAGGATGCTGGGTTGTATCAACAATGACATCACCAGCAGAGATAAAGAAGTGATTGTCCCACTCTGCTCAGTGCTTATCAGACCACACCTGGAGTACTGCGTTCAGTTTTGGTTTCTGCTGTGCAAACAAAATGTCGACAGGCTGAAAGTGTCCAGAGAAGGGCCATGGGAATGATGCAAGGACTGGAATACCTGCCATAGGAAGGAAAGTTTGGAAAGAGAAGGCTTAGGGGAGACCGTATTATCATGTACTGGTACATAAGGGGTGACTGCTGAGAAGATGGAGGCTCCTCTTTCACAAGGAATCACATGGAAAAGACAAGGGGTAATGGGTACAGGTTGTGCCTGGGGAGATTCTGATTGGATTTTGGAAGAAAAAATTTCACCATGAGAATCAGTTAGACATGGAACAATCTCCTTAGGGAAATAGTGGATTTCCCTGCATTGGACAGTTCGAAGACTCATCTTGTCATGGGACTGGGCCATCTTATTTAATCTATAACCTAAAAGGTTGGACCGGATGATCCTTGAGGTCTCTTCCAATGTGGCATTCTATGCTTCTCTGGTTATTGCCTGATAAATCCCTTCATTCTAGCCTGGCCCCAGTATCAAGTTGCCTCCATGTTTGTTTTATTAAAGCAGTGGCAGACTAGGGCCCCTTAATTTCTTGCTGTGTTCAGATATCAGGCTGAAGTACTGAAACATAAACAATCAGTCTGACCTGGCAGCAAGCAGCTCCCCAGCACACGGAGGATGTCGAGAGAATGGGGTCACACTCTTTCCAGTGATGCCCAGTGACACAAGTTGCAGTGGGCACAAACTGGAAAATGAGAGGGTCCATCTGAACATGAGGAGAAACTTTGCTGTGAGAGTGCTGGAGCCTTGCGGCAGATTGCCCTGAGAGGTTGTGAAGTTGTCTCCGGTGAGATTCCAACCCTCGCGGATATTGTGATCCTAGACAACATGCTGTGGGTGACTGATTTGGTTGGAGGTAATTAATTGGCCAAGGCAGGAATTATAAAAATACAGTTATTTTTATTTTTCCTAAAACCCACCCCCAAACTATATACAAACTAATTAAATTTTATTTACAGGTTCTAATTCGATTGGGAAATCTTCACAAGGATCCTTATGGTCAATTTTAGTAATTTAGGAAAGTCAGAAAATGGAAAAGGCTAAGCTGTAAGACAGCTTTACCCCACTTATAAACCAGGCTGAGCAGAGTGCCTAGGGAACACCAGATTTTACTCATGGAGGTGAAGTAGGATTTTAGAGATGATCCCTGATGAATCTCTGCAGCAGCCTCTGAAACTGCAAGCTAGATCCAATCGTGGATCCTTGCAGCATTGAGTCTAATGCAAATAAAACCCACCAAAGTCCAGAGTGCCTGTAGACACAACTTCCATGAGGCAAAGATTGTGCAAAAACACTGTCTTAGCAGTGCAGTTTAAAAAACCAAACTGCTCGGCATGTTCCTACGAACAGCGGCAGTTTACGGCAGAGGCAGGGTTCTCCAGCTCGGGTAGTGAGCAGGAAGCCAGGATACAGTGTCAAGGAGAAGCCAAGTGCAGATGCCACTGGCAGTTGTCTCTTGAACGGACTTGCCAGACTTGCAGACTTGTGGCGGAGTGGAATGAACTGTGCAAGAGCAGGACTAGAGCGGAACTGCGAAAGCAGGAACCGCCTGTGCTTTTTCCTCACTCCATTAAACATCTTCCTAGCCAATGTGTCCATGCCATATATATACTGGGCATGAGGAATCCAGCCAGTCGCCAGGCGATTGCCACGAGTCAGTACACCTGTGGAAAAGGCTGCCTTTTGCTGTTGCTCTTCAAACCCGCAGGGATGGGGGTGGGGGAAGCAGTTTCACACCTTCTTCTTCCCCCATTCAAACCTCTGGAGATGGAGGCAGGGGAAGGAGGGATTTTGGAGTGCCCTGTCGCAGCGACCCTGCTTTGTCAGGGGGGTTGGACTAGGTGATCTCCAGAGGTCACTTCCAGCTGCCACCATTTTGCAATTCCTCCACAAAACGTGCCAAAACATTAGACATTGTTTCACTCTAGTGTTTGTTCTGCAGACCTTATTCTCCTTTCGTCCTGCAGTGTCAGGCTACATCCCTGACTTCCTTCTCACTTTTCTTTGCTGTGCTCACTGCATTTCCTTAGCCGAGAGCCGCAGGCTGGTGCAGAGCAGGGTTGTGACACTAAGATCAACTGAAGCCCAGTGGGAGAGGAGCCTGTGTGACTGCAAGCTGCATGGACCTGTCTGGCAGTGCAGGTTAGGGAAATAAAGCTCCGTGTGCCCACCATTAAGCTTCTACTTTTATTTTTTGACCCAGTGAAATTGCTGATCTGGGTTTTTGCCTCAAGTTTTCTGTTGATCATGGCAGAGAGCTACTGCTTCTGCATCATCAGGCTGCAGCAGAGTTCAGTCTGCACTCACAGAGCCATCTTTAAGGTAGGCAAAATCTCTATGACTCTGCAGAACAAAATAAAAGGAAGAAATGGAATCAGCAAACGTTTTGTTTGCTGACAATAATTGTTTCCAGTTCCAGCTAATGGCAGTTAACATTGTCTTCATATTTTATTTGGGGTTGGGGAGTGTTAATTATTAGAGGATGAAAGAGCCAAGAAGAATCCTTCTCTATTTCCTATGCAAAGTTAGCTAATGAAAGCAATGCCTAAGGGTTTAAAATGTGCAGTGTGTCTTTCCTTGAAATTGCATAAAGCAATTACACTCCTTCTTTCTAATTAATAACAAAGATGCAAATAAACCCATCTGAATGTGGGAGAAAAATATTATGTACTAAAGCACGAGTTAAATGTAACCAGTCGTCTCAGTAGTAACATTCTTGGCTGTAATTAAAATTAATTGCATTTAATGCAATCCCTGCTTTATTTCTCCTGCAGCAATGCTGCAGCTAACAGAACTCTTAAGTCCAGAGCTGCTCTGGAAGACTTCAGCTCTTTCCTAATTTAAATGCCTCCTAAAGATGTTGGTTTTCTGCAACACCCACAAGAAGCTATTGCATGCTACCCTGACCTATTTAATGTGCCTCATGAATGAAGTGCTTACTGGTATGGAGGGAGGGCGTTGAAACCATTACCTTGAGGTAACCATGAGCAGTGGAACAGTGCAGTAGCCACCCCTACCACAGTCAAAATACTTCAGGCTGTGTTGGCATCACATAAAATGGTGATAAAGAGTTTTCCAGCCAAAGCCATTTGTGAATTTTTTTCATTCAGTGGGATGCTGTAGCCCCAGTAAAAGCTCAAATTCTACCAGATGTAATGGTGTTTGCCAGCCTGCTTTTGAAAGCTGTTTCTGTTGAACCCCAATTCATTATTCCTCTCTCTTAGTCAAAATTCTGTAGCATCTGGTCAGACTCTTGTTATTCGGTTTACTTGCTTCTCCCAGATCTGTCCTTGCGACTGCTTTGCAGAGGTGGAGCAGAGCAGAGCAACACCTTCTCTGCTGGTACACCTCCCCTCCTTCTCCCCAGCATCACTTTTCCACAGCATCCCTCCCCTGCACTGAGGGAAACCTTTTGGCTGGTTTTCAGAAGTTAACTCCAGTCAGCCTGACACTTTAAGAAATGCAGTTTAGCCTCTCCTGTGCTTGTCAGAATTGACTTGCTTTATCTTCAGAGCACACAAAAGAGGAGGGGCGCTTTAATTTGAAATAACCTTGTGTTGTAAATTGACAGTGGGGGCCACGCAAACTTCCCACCCATGTCAAGTGGGACAAAGTTGGTATCAAATAGCTATTCTGAGATAAAAACTACTGTAGTAGTAAGATTTGAGGTTTGAATGAGTATCTTGAGAGTTGTCTTTTTGTACATGAGCACATATAACTTTAGTTTTAATCAAATAGTTGTAATAAACATGGTTTCTAGCATGAAACAAGTTTCAGGAGAGGAATGACCTGAAGCTTGATGAATGCCTTTGCGGGCCATTAAATGCAGAGTTCTGCCCATCTGGGAGATCCTTCTTTCTAGTATTTGATCTCTGGTTTCCTGTTATTTTTCCCCTCAGATTTTCTTTCTTGCACTGAAGTGAGTATTCACCTTTGAAAGGAGAAGCTATGTAGGTTCCATTCGAAACTAAAAATAATAAGGATGCCACAATTGCCATTTAAATTCAGGAACATAAGCACTGCAGCTGTAGTGATGCCCTTGCTAAAATGATGTGTTGCAGTCTGATTTTGATAGAGAGCAAGAAGATTTTTTTGCTCTTTTATTCAACTTACTGGTTTACTCCTGAGTTTGCATTAACTCTGCTCAACTCAGCAACTCTTAGATACATTTCTTCTTCCATAATTCCTTTTTCCTGCTCTGCTTTGCCTTTTCCACAGCAAGTGGTATTTCTTTAATTCTACTGTGTGTCCCTGCTGCCATGTCTCACCTCATTTCTTTTTAAGTTTGCTGGACAGATCCTACATCTAGGCTGCATTGTGGTCGGTTTCTGGGCACTGCCCTGTGTGGTGCTCTGTGATGGTCACACTCATTTTGCATCTCTGCCCACAAATGGAGTCTTCAGATGCCCTACAGGATGGCCAAGGGATCAGGCCCAGCCAGCATGGGTTTAGGAAGGGCAGGTCCTGCCTGACCAACCTGATCTCCCTTTGTGATCAGATTACCCTCCTGGTGAATGCAGGGCAGGCTGTGGATGTAGTCTACCTGGACTTCAGCAAAGCCTTTGACACCATCTGACACAACAAGCTCCTGGCAAAGCTGGCAGCTAATGGCTTGGACAGATTCACTCTGATATGGGTCAAGAACTGGCTGGAGGGCCAGGCCCAGAGAGTGGTGGTGAATGGTGCCACATCCAGTTGGCAGGCAGTCACTAGTGGTGTCCCCCAGGGATCAGTGCTGGGCCTGATCCTGTTTAGTATCTTTATTGATGATCTGGACCAGGGGATTGAGTACAGCATCAGTAAGTTTACAGATGACACCAAGTTAGGAGCAGGTGTTGGAGGGTAGGAAGGCTCTGGAGGGACCTGGACAGGCTGGATAGGTGGGCAGAGGCCAGTGGGACTTAACAAGGCCAAGTTTGGCACTGAAATGGGAGAGCTGCGATGTCAGCAGCAGTTTTGTGGTGTTAGCACAGACCTCCTGGGCTTGCATGCTCTGATAAGAAGCTACCATAGAGCAATGTGAATTGAGGTATAAGGTGGATTTCAAGTCCTCTGCCAAAATTAAAATTCAGCTCAGTCCCACCACTCTGGACTGTGTATTTTAGCATTAAGGTGATTTTCCAGCAACAGGAGCAAAATTAGACAGCAAATAAAAAACGATCCAGCAGGTAAGTGTTTGGCCTCATCCATTTGCATTTGCAGCCACATGTGTTTATGAGTCCTCTTTTGGTTTGTGTTTTGTAGGACAAAGAAAGTCAGCCATTGCTACCGGATTGTTTACCGCCACATGGAGAGGACTTTAACGCAGGAAGAGGTGCATCACATCCATCAAGCTATTGAAGAATCAGCAGTTAGAGAACTTGGGGTTGAGGGCAGGTTCTAGCATCACTGGTCTGAAGCCCTACTAACAACAGTTGCTTTTTCCCTCTTTTTTTTTTTTTTTTTTTCTTTCTTTTTTTTTTTTTTTTCATGGTGGGAGAACTGGGGGCAGCAGGGGGTTGGGGCATACAAGTAAAGTAGGGTTTTGCACATGTGAAATGATTGATTAGTGAGGACTGGTAAATCTACCAGCTAATAAACATTACTACTGAGAAATCATTGACAAAGTGCTGGCACTTTATTGTAAGGGAGCAGCAGCAGTGTGAGTTTTCCCTCCTGTTACAATAAGAAATACACTGCTTGGTGGTTTTCTATGTGGTTAATTGGTCCCTGGGTTCCATTAAACTGTAAATACTTAGCATTATTTCTGTGTTGACAGGATCTTCTGTCCTTGTAATGAGTGAAGCGAATCAGAGACAAGGATTAGTGCAGGGAATTAAAACCCATCCTTCCCTCTTCTTGACATAAGAAATGTCAGGTTTTGCTTCAAGAAGCCTTCCAAGAAATGCATCTTGGTGAAGTTTGTCTCTCTTGCCTTCAAAGCCCATGCGTATTGCTTTCATCTGCTGATGTGGCTTTGGGACCACGCTTGGCTGTCTTGGATTGCTGGATCATTGGTGAGCCTTTCCTGTTGGACCCCCTTCTCCCACAGAGCAGAGCAGAAAGAGATTTTCTGATCTGTGCCATCTTCCACTGGTGAGGAGCAACCTAATCTCAGTTCTCTTCACATAGGCACCAGTGCAAGCTAATGTTTGTTCCTGGCACTGTGAAAAGATTGATACCACATGGGGCAGGATGGCAGGAAAGAGATACTCTTTGCTATAATGCACTAAAAAACAGCTGCCTTGATCTCATGCAGTATCTTACTTTCAAGCAGCAGTGTCTGCTCTGAAATGTGACCTTTAAGGCAGGAAACCAAACTAAAATGGGATCTCCTACTATTTCAGACACCAGTTGCTTTACAAGATGCTTGGCTGTTTCATCGCAGGTTATAATAAGTAAATTCTGGCAGTGCTGTGATGTCAGGACCTGTAGCAGCGTTCAAACGATCTGATAAATACTTGATGAGCCATTGCAGATGCTGATATGGAATATAGGACCTGTTTGTGCTTGTAATGGTATTTCACACAGCCTTGCAGGTCACATCTGGTTGCTGTGCAGGCAGCATTCCCTCCTTCAGGGAAGGAGGCTGTAAAAGCACTGCGATAAACAGCATCCAACCTTGATTTATTCCTCATCCAGAAACATCTGTGCAGCAGGTTTGTTCTCCACCAGCAGCAGCCAGTTACTATTGCAGATGTGACACAAGTGGAAAGCTCGTTTTAATTTCATTACTCAACATATTTAGCTGTGTAAACAAATCCTAATCTAAATGGCTGTTGTGTTATCCAAATAACTTGATTGCAAAAACAATATGCCAGGCTTTCTGCACTGCAAAAAGAATGGATGACAGGCACCAGGAAAACCTGGTTGTAGCATTTCAGCAGAGGTCTGCAGAGATGCTGATGGGACTAGAGCTTGTCTGAAGAGGAAAGGCTGAAAGACCTAGAGCTATTTATCCTGGAGAAGATCAGACTGAGAGGGGATCTTCTCAATTCTGATCAATAGCTAAAGGGCAGTGGACCCAGGACAATAGATACAAAGTGGAACCCAGGAGGTTCTGTCTGAACATAAGGAAATGCTTATTTTCTGTGAGGGTGCCAAAGCATGGGAGCAGGCTGTTCAGAGAGGTTGTGGAGTCTCCTTCTCTGGAGAGATTCCAAAACCTCCCCAACATAGTGATCATGGATGACCCTATTAAAACAGCAAGGGTTGGACTAGATGATCTGCAGAGGTCCCTTCCAGCCCCTGCTGGGACTCTGTGATTCTATGATAATCTGTTATGTCTGATGTCAGGTGAGCAGGAGCCAGATCTTGGTGGTATAAAGATATAGCAGCAACTTCACATTCTTAAGCCCTGGTCCTCATGGGAGATTTCAACCACCTGAGTATCTGCTGGGAAGACAACATAGCATGCCACTGCCAAGCTAAGAGGTTCCTGGAATGCATGAATGACAATTCTTCCTCCAGGCAGGGAGCATCCACAACCCTCCTGGGCAACCTGTTCCAGTGTTTTCACCACTCTCTCTGGAAAGAACGTTTTCCTATCATCTCCCCTCTGCCAGTTTAAACCCATTGCCCCTTGTCCTGGCATTAAAAGACCTTGTCAATAGTCCCTCCCCAGCCATCCTGTAGGCCCCTTCAGATACTGGAAGGCCACTACAAAGTCTCCTCAAAGCCTTTTCTTGTCCAGACTGAAAACCCCCAAATTTTGTAGCCTGTCCTCACAGCAGAGCTGCTGCAGCCCTCTGAGTGTCTTCATGGCCTCCTCTGGACTTGCTCCAACACTTCCATGTCCTTCCTGTGCTGGGGGCTCCAGAACTGCACACAATACTCCAGGTGGGGTCTGACAAGAGCAGAGTAAAGGAGGAGAATCCCCTTCCTTGCCCTACTGGCCACGCTGCTCTGGATGCAGCCCAGCACACGGTTGCTGTGTGGGCTGTGTGTGCACACTGCAGACTCATGTTGAGCTTTTCATTAACCCAGACCCCAAAGTCCTTTTCCTCAGGGCTGCTCTCAGTTGACTGTGCCACACAGCTTGGTGTCATCTGCAAACTTGCTGAGGGTGCAGTGATTCCTCTGTCCATGTCACTGACAAAGATGTTAAACAGCACTGGTCCCAGCACTGACCCTGAGGGATGCCACTTGTCACTCCAGAGGACATTGTGCCATTGATCACCACTCTCTGTGTGCGACCATCCACCCAGTTCCTTATTAATCATTTTGGGTTTGATTTTTGTGTGCTGATGAGTGTTATATAAGCACCCTGTAATAAAAGAGGAAAAAATATTGATTGTAGCAAACAAATCTGCACATGACCAGGGGAAATGGCTGGGGATTTCCATGGTCAAACAGTATGTGCAGAGTTAATATTCTGGGTGCTGGTTTTGTTCTGAGTTGCCACTGGTTTTCAAGATAGCTGTGATTCCTGGAAGACTAAAGATTTAGCTTTAACACCCAATCTGGGATCTTCCCAGTAAACCAACAGCAAATTTACAGTGTGCTGAGACTTACCTGGTTTTGCTGTTCTTGTTAAAGGCTCTGCAGTGTAAAGTGTTGCAAGGTAGGTGAGCAGTAAATTGCTTTGTGTTCCTACTGTTGAGACTTCAGTGACTTCTGCCATCGTATTGCCAGGCACAATCAAACAGTTGTGCAGATCTGAGGGTGGTTTTGTGCTGAGAATCCCAACAAGTAAGCCGCTGGTGCTGGTGGTGGTTTGCCTTACATTAAAAGCATTACTCCTATCCCTTCTGCTTGTTGGTGGCAAATACTTCAGCAATGAATTTACTCTCTTCTTACTGTGCAGCTATACAGAGTTTCTGACTTATTAACAAGTTAGTCTCAGCCATAATTTCTTGTAGGGTTTAGCTTTTATTTTTAAAATAAGGGGAAAATAAGAAGTAGGCTTTGTCTTTGGTAGATTCTATATGCAGTGACTAATAAATTTCATCTCACCTAAGTAAAACTTATGACCAAGACAGGACTCTTTGGCAGTCTGCTGAAGTCAACACACAAAGTCTTGCCTCAAAAAATGCAGAAATATATCCAGCTCATTGAGTTCATATCACTATGCCTCAGCTGAAGGTTGGTTGATGCTCACTAATTAAGCCAGGGTCAGAAAGCAATCTGTGTCTTGCCACGACCACCTCAAATACACAAAGAAATACTTTTAGGGCACAAGGAAGTTCTGTCCATTTCAGTGTGAGCATAAAATGTGATTGTGCTGGGTGGGTATTTGAGGCCTGCTAGTTGATATCACTGCACTGTATCACAATTATAATACCATCAAATGGAATTTAATAAAACCACAGAATCACAGAATCACAGAATTAACCAGGTTGGAAGAGACCTCTAGGATCATCAAGTCCAACCTATCACCTAACCCTCCCAATTAACTAAACCATAGCACTAAGTGCCTCATCCAGCCCCCTCTTAAACACCTCCAGGGGTGGTGACTTCACCCTGGGCAGCCCATTCCAATGGGCAATAATTCTTTCAGTGACAAATTTCTTCCTAATGTCCAGCCTAAACCTGCCCCGGTGCAGTTTCAGACTGTGTCCTCTTGTTCTCATTAAGGTTGGAAGAGACCTCTGAAATGGTCAAGTCCAACTGCTGACCCAATACCACCATGCCCATTACATCATGTCTGATGCATGTCTTTCCTCAGACTGTTTCTGTAACCAGATATGCTTTCTGTGTTGAGCAGGTTGCATTGACTGATTGCACACAGCCTGATCAGATTTTAAGGCATGTGGAACACTGTCTCAGAAGGGCCGTCAGAAATGCAGCACTCTTGTGATGACAAATGTGTAGGAGACACCAGAAACCAGCTCTTAGCACTTGCTACCTGCTTGTAAGCACTACCTCAATTACCTCTGCATTTCAAACTGTGTATCTCAGAGTAGACGATTGCAGTTCAACACAGAGTGCGAGTTTGTGCTGGGTGAAGGCTCCAACTTCTCCAGAAGCAGTTGGCTAAGGTTTGATCATCATTAAGATCTGAGGCACTCACATGTTTGGCAGTTTTATGCTTTTGTCAGATGGCCCCTGTTATTCTATTTATGCCACTGTTAACTAAGTAAAGTCTGGTGTAGTTTGCCTTTTATACTAGGGAGAGCTGCTCCTAAAATCCTTCTGCCATGACCTGTCTTTCTTGTTTGGATTTTCCTTGCCTCTCCTGACAGCTCTTGCTGTTCAAGTTTGGTATAACTTTGGTGGAGGAATAGTGTCAGGCTATAAGCAAGGATTAGTAATTTATATTATTTCACTTGAAAGTGCAGAGTTTAAAATGACAGAATGAGAGAAAAAGACCTCAAGTTGTGCCAGGGGAGGTTTAGGTAGGACATTAAGAAAGCTGTATACCCTGGAAGGCTCAAGCCTGGGAACAGGCTGCTCAGGTCAGTGGTGCAGTCCCCATCCCTGAAAAGACTGAGAAGTTGTGTAGATTGTGTTGTGTAGAAAAGTTGTGGTGCTGAGGGACAAAGGTTAGCACCAGACTTGATAGTGTTAGATTACTGGTTGAACTTAATGATCTTAAAGGTCTTTTCTGCCCTAAATGATTGTTCTGGTTTCAGCTTCCAGGGCAAAACCCCATTGGATGTAATTCTAGGTTCTGCCCCTACGCTCTCCCACTCCCCCTGTAGGGAAAAGATAGGCAGGGGAAGGTTAAAAGGGGTAACAAAAGACATGCACAGCATTGGAAGTTAAAAAGATAATTTTAACAAAAAAAGTAAAAGGTATTTAGTTAAAAAGGAAGGTGCACAAATATCAGAGAAGGGAATAGGTATAAAGATCCATGCAAAACCCGAGTCAGCAATGGAGTAGGCCTGGCCACGTGGCAGAATAGCACAAAGCTCCACCATGCAGCCAAAGTGAAACACAAGAGAAGGAAGAGACCTTGCTGGAAGTTCTTGCCCCTTAAATAGAGGCTGTGCCAGAAAGAGAAGAGAATGACATGATGCATGGTCCAGTGCCTTGCCCCAGGTGGGATTTTCCAACAAGACTGAGTTTCACCTTAGAGTCCAGCAGTTAACCCTTACCCTACAACAGCAATTCTATGATTCTATGATCTACAGAAGACAAAATAACAGTACTCTGGAATGCATTAGCCCTGAAAGTTCTCTGTAAGATTACAAGCCTTTCTTCCTTATATTTAATATTAAAATTTCAGAATTAATTAACTGTAATGCTAGAATATCAGACTTTCCAATGATGGGCTGGTTGCTTCAGACTTTCTACCTTTATCTGAAGTATTCCCAGTGTTAATGATGCCACTTTAAGTGCCCAAACTGGGACTGATAGTTGCTGGCTTTTTAATCCATATACAATGTAAACTTCTGTTAACAGGAAGAGTGCATAAAAATATCCCTATTGAGTCCATAAAATCGTAGAATGCTCTAGGTTGGATGTTTCAAGGTCATCTCAAACAACTGCTCTGCAGCTGCAACTAGAGCAGGTTGTTCAGAGCTCAAATCAACCTTACTTGAAATGTTTCCAGGGATGGAGCATCTACCACATCTCTGAGCAACCAACACCAGTGTCTCATCACTCTCAGTGTAAAAAATATCTTCCCTCTGTCTGAATCTCCTTCTTTACATTTAAAACCATCACCTCTTGTCCTGTCACAACAGATCCTGCTAAAAATTCTGTCCCCATATTTCTGATCAGCCCCTTAAAGTCCTGAAAGGCCACAATAACATGTCCCTCGAGCTTTCCTTTCTCCAGGCTCAACAGCCCCAAGCCTCTCAGCCTGTCCTCACAGCAGAGGGTTTCCAGCCCTCATGTCTCTGTTGCGACTTCCTCTGGCCCTGCTCCAGCAGGTCTTTGCTGTGCTGAGGACTCCAGAGCTGGACCGAGCATGGTAGATGGACTCACAGCAGAACAGAGCAGAAGGGCAGAATCCCCTCCTTTGCCTTGCTGCCCATGCTGCTGGGGATGCAGCCCAGGTTTTACTTCTGGGCTGTGAGCACACATTGCTGACTCACGTCCAGCTTTTCACCTGCCAGCACCCCCAAGTCCTCCTCAGGGCTGCCTTGCTTGTACCTGAAGGACTGCAGCATTTTCAATACATTTGCAATAGTAATGATTTTGTGTTGTAGGCAGTCAGAAATAACTGAGCAAATGATGCTGTCACATTGGTTTACCTTGGCAGCTGAGCTGAGATATGTTTATGCTCTGCAGTGCCATGTAGAGATCAAAAGAAAATAGAACTCCTTCGTTGGAGGGGGACGGACTACATGATCTTTAAAGGTCCCTTTTTAAGGTCCCTTCCGCCCCAAACCAGCCTATGATTCTATTACACCACAGCTCCTGTGCCACGTGCCTGCAGGGTCTCTCTGTGCTCACCTTCTGCAAGCAGGTGATTAACACATGAGCTGGGGAATTGTGCCTCTGCCTGCTCAGTAATTTGCTGGGCAGCTCCGCAGTCATCCAGAGCAGCTGCCGCTTAAATGGGCAGGAGATTGTTCTCTTTTCATTTGAGTGTCTGCAGCTTCACTCGTCTCATGGCGTGATACAGCCAGAGGTGCTGTGTTGGTATTTGCTGCAGTTCAGTTTGATGCATCTCATGGTGTGGAGCCTGTAAAGCCTTTTTTCAGCAGAAATGTGCTTATGAATGGTCATTACCATCTCCATCTGCAGATATGGGGCACCTTGAGACCCCGATAGAGAATTGCTTGTGGATTTTTGTTGACCTCCACACAGGTTTGAAAGCCCCATTAGGCATCAGTCCAAAGTTCTCATTACTTGAAACGTTTCATAACCCAGCACTCAATGACTGTGGTGGCACTGGTGTTATCTGAGGAGAGGGGAGCAGACTTAGAGAGACATCACAGGGTAGCTGAGCAGCAGGAAGTTGCCTTCTGATGTGCTTAAAGTACTGAATTTCTGTCTCTGCCATCCGTGACTGGGAGGCACGGATGTGTGCTTGGCTGCCTGCCTTGGCAAATAGTAAATAATTAGCACACATAGCCAGACTTTTGGGTCATCAGATATTGTAACCAAAGAGTAATTGAAGGGATTATTGATTCTTGTGCCAGATCTTTACTCACTGGTGGTAGAGGAACTAATAGTCGTTCGCAGGGTCTTTATTGACAGATCTTAGTGTAGGAATTGGCTAAATCGATGTGGAAATGGAAGTGTAGGTCTGTAGGTTGGTTTGTGTCATCCAGAGCATGAATGGATTGGCAGAGGTTTAACTCAAGTCAAAAGTACCCACTCCAAAGCTCTTTTTTTCTGGGTGTTCAGCAGTTTGGTGGGTACTATCTGAGACAACTCTCCAGAGATGACCATCCAGTGTCTACCAGGAAACCCTTGCATGGACACCGGGGGCTCTCGGCCTTGCACAGAAACACTGATGGAGCCTGCCCTCAAATTTCTGTCCTGTGCTCACAACACAAGCCTACCTCCTTGGGATGTCCCCAGAACTGCTTCTTTGATTTTACAATCTCCTAAATGCTATTTAAGCTGCCTCCCTCCCATGATCACAAATGTCAGCTCTTCACCCTGTTCTACTGTGGTTTAAGGGCTTTAATGCTTGCTGGCCAAGGGACCAGGCAAACCAGATTGGTGATCCCTATGCACATGTGTTAGTGCTTGGGTCTCTCCTTTCTGTCCTTGACAGGACAAGACAAAATGGCCTCCAGTTGTGCCAGAA
Source organism: Eubucco bourcierii (assembly GCA_013396675.1). Taxonomy (NCBI): domain Eukaryota; kingdom Metazoa; phylum Chordata; class Aves; order Piciformes; family Ramphastidae; genus Eubucco; species Eubucco bourcierii. The sequence goes on from VWZE01007971.1 coordinate 168,607, forward strand.
AAGGTTTATGTTGGTGTCATGGACTGAGTCAAATCTGCTGCTATTATTCATAGCATGCTGAAGTCACACCAGCTTCAAAAAATGAGAGTGCTAACTGGAACAAAGTATTGTGGGGCTTGAAGTTCAGACTGGAACATGAGAGGTTTCCTTTGGAGTTGCTGCTTCTAGATTCCAGGTTCTTGGGTGTTGTCTCTTCTGTAGGCATGGTGGTGGAACAGGTGGGAGTCAGGTAGCTCCTGGCTTGGGTTTTCTGTTTTATGCTGTTTTTTTCTTTCCTGTGCATTTCATTGCACTTCTTTTTCAAATAGGGTAGGATAAGGGGTATAATAATTGTATTATTGATTAATTACATTGTTAGCTAAGGTAATTTTGCATTATGTTTATGATATGCTATATTAAAGACATCTTTTTATCTCAGCACTGACTTTTGTTTGTTACTCTTCCCCTCACTTTTGTGTTGGGGGAGCAGGCTGCTTAACCCTTGAAGCAAAACCATTACAATTGGACATGAGGAAAACTTTATTCCACAAAAAATTGCCAATGCCTGGAAAAGGCTGCCCAGGGAAGTGGTAGAGTCCACATCCCAGGGGAGATTTAAAAGCCATGTAGAGGAACATGGTTTAATGCTGAGTTGTCAGTGCTGGGTTAATGATTGGACTTCACAGAATCACAGAATGTTAGGGCTTGGAAGAGCCCTCTAGAGATCATCAGGTCCAATCCCCATGCCAAAGCAGGAACTCCTAGGGCAGGCTGCACCCAAAACCAGGTGAGGTTTGAAAGTCTCCAGAGAAGGAGACTCCACAACTTCTCTGGCAGCCTGTTCCCGTGCTCCACCACCCTCAGCATAAAGAAGTGTCTCCTCATCTTGAGAACACCTCCTGTGTTCCAGCTTGTACCCATTGCTCCATGTCCTACCACTGGGCACCACAAAAAAGAGATTGGCACCTTCATCTTGATACCCACCCCTCTCAGCCTTCTCCAGACTGAACAGCCACAGGTTTCTTAGTCTTTCCACATAAAACAGATGTTCCAGTCCCTCAGTCATCCTTGTAGCTCTCCATTTGACTGTCTTCAGCAGTCTCTCTTGAATTGGGAAGTCCAAAACTGGACACAGTATTCCAGTGTGGGGGAGGAGAAGCTCCCTAGACCTGCTGGATACACTTTTCTTAATGCACCCCAGGATACCATTGACATGGGCACATTGCTGTCCCATGGAGAACTTGCTGTCCACCAGGACTCCAAAGTCTCTCTCTATGGAGCTGCTTTCCAGCGGCATGACCCCCTACTCTGTGCTAGTGCCTGGTGTTACTTGTCCCCAGATGCGGGACACTGCACTCTTCCTTACTGACCTTCACGAGAGTTTCCAGAATGTCAAGCCTCAGAAAACCTTCCCTTGAAGTCCAGCATGGAAGTCCAGCTTATTCCAGGTAGTTCAAAATCAGAAAAGGTAAGTGACAGGGGAAGGATGGACACTCACTGCTACTGCCCACACCTTTGCTTCAGGTGGCAGAGGAACAGCAGGATTGAAATGAAGGTTGTCAGCATAAGTGCATCCTGACAGGAAGTTTGGAGAAAGGAGACAGCATATTAGTAAGGCCCTGATGCCCAGCGTGTTCTCCTGCATATAGTTCTAGAAAATTATTACAAATATGGGTTTTGATAAATAATAAGAGCAGCCTTCTGTGTGTGTTTACAAGCTGCTATGGAGCTGGCAACACTTCTCATTCCTTTCCACTTCTCATTCCTAGTAAGGGGGATTTGTGAATTTGGTGAAGAATTAAATCATTTCCTGTTGTTCCTAGCCTTGCAGCATCACCTCTGATTTTTGAATGAGAACTGCCTGGCATTGCTGAGGAGAACACCTTGCCAAACTGTGTTATTTATGTGCTGCATACACAACATACATGAAATTGGTGGGAGTGTGTGATGTGAGCCTTATTGCTGTGCTGCTGACAGAAAAGCAGGGTTGTTGTTCCCCACTCTGTGAGATTAATTTTCTTTCCTGTTACTTTGCTCCATTACACAGAAAACCATCTTTTCCCAAGAAAAATTCAATACTTTCTGATGCCTCCTGCTGTTAGAGAGCCAACAGTCTTCTGAGCAGTCTCCCTTCAAAGAGCAATCGAATTCTGGGCAGAGAACTCCCTTCCTTTCCCACTTGAGATGTTTTGCTTTCAGCCTGAAACACTTGCTGGCTCCTGTGCAACACCTGCTGCTGGTGACAATGCAGGTCTTCTTCTGCCTTGCAGGAAGAAAGGGGACTGAATAGAAAGGCCAACTTCATAAAAGAGATTTGAACAATTTAAGTGTCCTGCCATATATTTTTTTAATAGGGATAAAATATCTTAGCCACATAAAAGTTATTCATAAAAGTCAGTTCTGAGCTTTACTAGAAAGCAAGCTTGTGATAGTGAAACATGTTCACATCAGGAGTGGCTGAGGAAACTTGAGTTGCTCAGCTTGGAGAAAAAGTGGCTGAGAGGAGACCTCTCTCTCTACAACTCCCTGAAAGGAGGCTGTGATGAGGTGGCAGTTGGTCTCTTCTCCCAGGGAACAACTGATAGGACAAGAGGAAACAGCCTCAATTTGTGCCACAGAAGGTTTAGGTTGGACGCAAGGATCAATTTCTTCCCTGACAGGGTAGTCAAGCCCTGGAATAGGCTGGCCAAGGCAGTGGTGATATCCCTATCCCTAAAGGGATTGAAAAGCCATGTAGATGAGGTACTGAGGAGTAAGGTTTAGTGCTGACCTGGCAATGCTCAATTAACAGTTGGACTTGATGACTCTAAAGAACTCTTCTAATTAAAATAGTTGCATGATTATATTGCTACAGGCCATGAGCCCATGAGGCCCACAGAAGACATCTTTGCCAATGAAAGCTCTTTCACACATGTCTGGAAAACAGTTTGGCAGTTTTCTGACTTCCTTTCTCTTTGCCCATGTATCTGGAGTCATTGGCTGCACCTTTTCTGCCTACTGACTTTAATGTTCATGTATGTGGATGCTGTCAACACATGAGTTTTCCTCCACTTGTTCTGTTTCCCTTCATACACACTCAGGTTTCATGTCCTGTGGTGAAGAGCTGTGCTGGTTTGAGGCTAATTGGAATATTTTAATGAGAGAAATTAGGTCATTGGTTGTACAAAGAAAATAATCATGAAGTCTATAGCATTCATTGGTTTGCTGAGAGGGATAAAAAGCCAAAATGTAAACAGTTTGTCCCACTTTGTTCTGGGACACTGCTTCCTTTTGCTTCTCCTTCGCTCCTCTCTAATATCTTCCACTAACCCTGGCTAACACAAAACAGCCTAAGCCTTGCTGGTTGTTTTCTTTCTTTGTCTGGGAAGGAAGAGGGAGAGAAAGAGGCTTTGAGTCCCTTCTGGACAGTTTCTTTGTCCGGGAGGGAATTTGGATTTCTGTATTACTTTTAATTTGTATGTAGTTGTAAATATATTGTGTATATATGCTTGTAAATTTAGCTTTGCCGTAAATATAGCTTCATCTTACTTCCAAGCCATCTGAACTGGTCTGGTAAATCTCAATAGTGTGTGTGGGGGGAGGGAGTGGAGTGGGGGATGGCAGAATTCCTAACCCACCACAGGAGCTCCGTTGAAATAAGCTGTATGAAAAAGAAATGATGTACTGGATGGGTTTGAATCTACCACCAAGCTTTGACTGGTGTGCCAAATACCCAAATACCTGATACAGTCAACAACAGGCCCTTGAAAAACAGAAAATCTTTAGGAAAGAGTGACAAAGCTAATCATGAAAGATAGGTAGATGAGTCTGAATATGGAAGGGTGCAGATCTCAGCTCAGACATGACTAACCAATGTGTGGTTTGTGAGTCTTCTAGAACTCTTATGAGCACAAACACCCTCCCACTCTCCTGAGCTCCAAAGAGGAATTTTTAGAGTAACACACAGTGGTATAACGAAGGCTAATAGTGGGACAGTTGGGCTGAAGGTCAGGTAAAGATTTCCTGGCAGTGAGATACATTTTGCTGTGAACAATCTCCTGAGGGAAAGGGTAGAAGCCCAACTGTTTGGTCTTTGCTTTAAGGCTACAGGATCTGGCAGTATATTGTTTCCCTAGTTGCTTTTGGGTGCATGACCTTGAGCCCAGTCAGGGTTGGAATCATAGATGGGCATAAGCTCACTCTTGCTGGTGATGGCATCACTATTTCTCTTGGCTTATCGTACTTGTAACTCCTGGAGGCTTTTCAAGAAGGGTTCTTACAGATGCAGAGTTTTTCAGCTGTTTGCCCTAGATATTTGGTCATGTAGTATCACCCTGCTCTGGGTCTGCTGCCTGAATGTGGCTGCAGTAGGCAAAGGCTGCCTTTTTTGTGTCATTTTTATCTCTCTTCCTGACTTTCAGACTCTCAAGCTTTGATGCTTCAAGCTTGTTTACCTGGAAACTTTGCTGTGCTGCAGTTTACCAGGGAGAGGCATTAAATGCCTTCACACAGTGGGCAAGAATTATTGCTGAAAGCTGCCCAAAACCCACAGCCAACCTAGTGTGAAAAACCCCAACAGCAGGTAGTGACAGCCTGAACCATGCAGAAGGGGTTTACCCAGAAGCGGTAAGACTGGGAGAGCTATGAGCCCTGAGAGACATAGAATCATAGTCATAGAACAGTTTAGGTTGGAAGGGACCTCAAAGATCATCTAGTTCCAACCCCCTGCTGTAGGCATGGCTCTGTGTCCCCGACGCTCCCGTCAGCTCCACACCACTTGGTCTGCACCTCGCTGCCTGCATCCCGAAGCCCAGTCCAGTGCCGTGGCTCTGCCAGGGAAATGGTGATATCCCTTCTCTTTGAGATGTATTTTTCCCACTGCTTTTGCCTCCCTCCAGTTCCATCTAATGAACCCAGTTCGTTTGTTATTTGCCGTTGTTTCGCCTTCTTTTACTCCCAGGGAATTATTTGAACCTTAGCATGGCCACCCCCCAGCCCCTACTGACTAGGGCTGTTAAGGGGAGTACTGGGTCATAACAGCCACTCTAATCCTTCATGATCCAGGTTTCATAGTGCTTGCAGGGTCTTAGTGCTCTAGCAGCAGGCAAAATGGTTTCACCAACTTCCACCACATCAGCTACCAGAATAGCAGAGTTCCTCTGAAATCAATTGATTTCCGCCCCNAAGCTTTCAGCTAGTTTGAGGATTTAGGCTGTAGATTAGTACTTGACTTCAGCAGGATGCATGTTTCTATTTTGTTAACAGGACTTACACTCCTTTTTCATTTAGGCATCTTAGCAATACTAATTAACACAATACAAAACCTCTCAAGCTGTGAGTTGTTCGTCAGCTGCTGTTCCCTGATAGAACATTCATTCTCATTTTAGGAGAAGGATGGCCTCTGGCAAGAGGTTGTAGATCATTTGCCTCTGTTTGCTTGGTGGTTGTTGGTATGAGTAGGCTGGAAGAGAATGGAAAGGGATCTCATCTGGGATATAGCAGCCAGACCATGACATCTCTGAATCACAGTATCAAAGAACAACAGAATAATAAAGGTTGGAAGAGATATTTGGGTATCATCTAACCCAACCGCAATGCCAAAACTGGGTCACCCATAGCAAGTTCCCCAGGATCACAATATTCCAAGGCATTTGGAATCTCTCTGGAGGCAGAGATTCCACAGCCTCTTTGGGCAGCCTGCACCCAGCTCCAGCACCCTCACAACAGAGGACTTTCTCCTTAGGTCCAGGTGGAACATCTTGGGTTCTAGTTTGTGCCCACTGCCCTTGTCTTGTTGCAGGATACCACTGAAAAGAATCTGTCCTCATCCTCTTGACATTCATCCTTTAGATATTGATCACTGAGAAAATCCCTCCTCAATCTGCTTTTCTCCAGGCTAAACAGCCCTAGGTCTCTCAGTCTTTCCTCATCAAGGAGATGCTCCAGTCCCCTTTGCATCTTTGTAGCCTCTGCTGGACTCTCTCCAGTAGCTTCCTGTCTGTTGTGAGCTGGGGAGATAGTAACTGATCCTGGCACTCCAGATGTGGCCTCACTAGGACAAAACAGTAATCAGAGACCAGTTTTCTACTTAAATGCTAAAATCATTACAGATGAAAGGAGGCATGTTATTCCAAAATCCAGGCACACTGCAGATCCTTGACCAAAAAGGTCTAAGTATGATAATAAATTGTGACTGACCGAAAGGGAAGTTGAGGGCTCCACTTCTTATTTCCCACAGTGGCACTGATGAGTGAGACCATGGAGAAATCACATCCCCTCCATTTGCAAGTCTGTGAATGATGATGCCAGCTTTCCTTTGCCACATGTTTTGGGACTTCCAGAAGTAACACACTGCACAAGGCCACTTTATTAGTGTGGGTATTTAAGAAGACAAAGTTTGCATTAACTTCACGGAACATCCCAATAGCGCAGGGAGCACCGACAGCATCTGGTGAGGTACGGTGAGATGGGGCACTCAGCAACCAGGCTCTGAACTTCATCTGGTTGCCATGGCAACAGAACAGCTTAGCTGGCAAGGAAAGAGAAAAGCGATACATTCTGTCAAGAATAAGGTACATCACTTTGAAACATCTCTGGTTTTCTAGGTCTGGGGTGGTAGGCCACATTGCTGTGCTCTGGGATTTCCTCTCCCTGAATCCTCTTCTCCAGTTCACCTCCAGTGAACAAAAATGGGCCAAAAAAAGCAGAAATTGAGAGAACTGCATGGTAGCTTTCCCCTGTCCCTTTTATTGATAGGGTCGCTGGGAGGGCAATCTGCATCTCTGAAGCCTTCCTTCAAGGACCTGGTTTTGAGAGCTGATAAGTACTGTCTGCTGGCCTACTTTCCATCCACTATTTCATACATCCTGCTACCAGGGTTTCCTTCAGCCCCTGGTTCAGCTCTGTTTGTAGTGCAGGGACTGGCAAACCCCAGGGGCACCAGTCACCCACACAGCCTAGAACAGAGACCAAGAAGGAATGCTGTCACTGTCCAGGCTTCTCAGATGGAGAAAGGCTTTTGCTTTGCACCCTGTGGGTACCTGGTCCCAAACCTTCATGGGGCCTTTTGCAGCAAGCATGTGGTGCAATAGGAGTAAGTCCTTGGGGACAGGACCAGCAAGAGTTGATACCTGTGTGGCCTTTCGGTATTTGAAGGGTGCCTGCAAGTTGGGTACAACATTTTTAACAGGGCCTGTTGTGAGAACAGGAGTTGATGGTTTTAAACTGAAAGAGAAAGATTTAGACTAGCTAGAAGGAATAAATGTTTTATGCTGAGGGTGATGAAACACTGGCACAGATCATCCAGACAGGTGGTAGATGCCCCATCCCTGGAAGCATTCCAGGTCAGGTTGTTTAGAGCTCTGAGCAACCTGCTATAGTTGCAGATGTCCCTACTGACTGCAGGGAGGTTGGACCAGATGACCTTTAAAGGTCTCTTCCACCCCAAAACATTCTATGATACCCTCCCATTCACCTTGTCTGTATTTCTTTGGGTAAGTTTGACAAGGGAAAAGGGGCAGCACCCTCATGGCTGCAGCATGTTGCATATTGAAAGTTTCATCTGCCTCAGACAGGGCCTTACAGACAAGATGGGAAAGTGCCAACCTGGTTGCTCAGACCCTGTGCACCAAGAGAGGGCTGAGAACAGAGATGTCTTGTCTGACAAAGGCCTGTTGAAACATGCAGTAGTAACCAAGAAAAGCTCATGGTAGAACCACCACAGCATGACGAATTTCTGCCTGATAACAGGCTGCAAAAGTCTCCAGATAATTCAGCTGCTCTTCTTGTGGTAACTTTAACTTGAAGCCCTTTTGTGCATCCATTACTTGCATGAACTTCCTTCATGGTGATGAAGCCAGAAACCCATCACATGCTGGGTCCATGTGCCCAGTGAAACACACTCACTGCTGAACAGGCTCTGAGAAGCCTTCACATCCCAGTAGCTCCTGATGGGCACATGAAGCCTTTTCTTTGGTACCCCAGGACTGGATAACTGGAATCTTGTCTGGAGTACACACTAAATGGTCTGCTAGTAGCAACAGAACTGGTTAGAGACAGACAATAAAAATTGCTTCAAGGGAAGGTAGAAGGTGTAAGAGATATCACTTTGGAGATGGAGAGAGGGCCAAGTGGTCGACAGTTGGAGGGTGGCATTAGGTGGCATGAACTTCCTTGCTCTCTCCTGCTTTTATGTTATATTTTGGAGAAAAAATTGGTGAAAACATTCCTGCTGATGAAGCATCATAAAAATGGACATGATTGCAGAGTGGAAGACACAGATTTTATAAAGGAAATGATGAAAAATTCTTGTTGGACTTCACTTTGTGGTGAAAGTGTGACAGAGCTTCTGAGGAAATGATCTCAAGTTGTGTCAGGGGAGGTTTAGGTTGGATACAAGTTCAAATTTCTTCCACAAAAGGGTCGTCAGACCCTGGAACAGGCTTCCCAGGGCTGTAGTGGAGCAATTGTCCCCAGGGGGATTTAAAAGTTGTGTAGATATGGTGCTGATACACATGGTTTAGTGGTGACCTGGTAGTGCTTAGTTAACGATTGGACTTGATGATCTTAAAGGTCTCTTCCAATCAAAAGGATGCTAGAGAGAGAAGGTTTTGGAGAGATTTTTCTCATGGTCTTTCAGTACTTAGACCTTTCAGCACTTAAAGAGGCCAATGAGAAAGACTGGGCCAGAATTTTTAGCTGGCCATGTTGTGACAGGATAAAGGGTGATGGTTTCAAACTAGAAGGAGATTAAGTCTAGACAGGAGAGGTTTTTCACACAGAGGGTGGTGGGATGCTGGTTGTCCAGACAGGTGGTAGATGTGCCACCCCTGGAACCATTCCAGGTCAGGTTGTCTGGGGCTCTGAGTAACCTGCTCTATTGCAGATGTCCCTGCTGACTGCAGGGAGGTCATACCAGAGGTTCTTTAAAGGTCCCTTCCAACTCTAAGCAGTCCGTGATTCTATGTTATCTACAAACCATATTGTGCCCCAAACAGGGCTTTGGATGCTTCTGTTTCTTACAGCTGCAGTCAGAGGGAAGAAATGTGTCTTAAGGTACCTGGTTTTGCTGAATCAGATTCGGAGTTTCCCTTTGCAGTAACATATTGCAAATGTCCTCTCCATCACTGATGTAAAGATCTCCTCGTAGAGATTTGTACCAATTATGTTTGTGGTAGAAGCATTTTGTGTGGACATGTCTGTGTGCAATTTACTGGGGCAGAGCTTTTACCATTCATGTTTATTTGTCAGGGTAAGAAAAATTGAAGCTCTGTGCACTTAGCCTGCGATGAGAGTTTTGCAGCAGGAGAACAACCACACAAGACAAATGAAGGCTGCAAGAGTGGAAGGAGGAATTGAAAGTTGCTCCGCTAACAGGGCTACATGAATTCAGAGATGGGTGGGTGAGGCTGAGTGCTACCAGTGATGATGAAACACAGCAGACTGTGGTAATGAAATATTTATGAATGGGGAAATGCTGCTGCATTCTGCAGTGCAGCAGAGGGGAACGGGAAATTTCAAACATACTGTAATAGCAAAGCCCTCCATTAATTATCGAAAGCAAGCTGTAATGCCAGTTGCTATGACAACAGGGTCCCCTATGTATTTTGTACCATTTCAGGGTGGGGAAAGAGGGGGCTGCTTCCATTTACTGGAGTGCATTGTATTTCTTTTTCTCTTACAGTTTTTCGTGGTGACTGTCCCAGCTTGTGACTATGTGGTTAATTTCCACAATAGAATTATGAAGTGTGTATCAGCTAAAATATAGGGAAAGCCTTTGATAATTAGCACTGCTCTTTTCATTATGTAAAGAGCTGAAACTGACCCTCCCCAGATTAAGGGACAAAACACTGTAATTATTAATAATCTTATATAACATTAATGTATGATAATGAAATAATAAGAAGTGAAATGCTGCCAGATCTATTGTTATTAATAATAACTTTGACTGGGTTAGGCTTTCATCCACAAAACGTTCTAGAAGCAGGGATTAATTAAAATGTCAATATTGGCATAGTAAACCCACCACTATATTTCCAGATGGGGCAAGGGAATGTTCAACCCCTGGCCACTTATTTTTAATTATTTCTTATTTGGTTTCGTAAACCCATGACCCTCTTTGAGACTTCCGCTTGTCCTCAGCACAGCCAAGGGTTTTTTTTTTCTGCCCACGTCTCTCCTGGCACAATGCCTGTGAGAAAATAAAATACAGACCTTAATGAGGAAGAAGAGGTTGGCTGGATATGTCTCAGGTCTGTGGCAAGGTGTCCTGTGTCCAACGCTCCATGTGGCACACGCACCTGCAGACAATAACTCTACATGGTTACCAAGCAGAACAGACAGAAGAGCCCTCCAAACCCTCTGGTCCAATGACTGCAGATGCTGGGATGGATGGTGATAACAGGTCACAGGCTTCAGCAGTGCTGACCAACTCTCATTAGATTCTGCTGCCATTGTAAGAGGCAGAGCACTCCTCTGTGTGAACCGTTGCTTCAGGCCATACACCGCTCCTGCCTGGAGAGAAGGAGTGGTAGGGAAGACCTCTCTGCAACTCTCTGAAAGGAGGTTGGAACCAGTCTCTTTTCCCAAGTAACGAGAGACAACAGCCTCAAGTTGCACCAGGGGAGGTTTAGATTGGACATTATGAAAGATTTCTTCCACAAAAGGGGTGTCAAGCCCTGGGCCATGCTGCCTAGGGCAGTGGTGGGGTTCCCCATGCCTTGGAGGGGTTGAAAAACTGTAGATGGGATGCTGAGGGATATAGTTTAATGGTGGTCTGTCAATGATGAGTTAATGGTTGGACTTGAATGTCTCTTTCAACCAAAATGATTCTGTGATACTATGGTTCCAAACTGGCACCATAATAGACCTGTACATCTGCCTGACCAGAAACCAAGCTGTCTGAAGAGCAATTCAGAAGTGGTGGTAGGAACAGGATTTCTGTATCACTACTCAGTACGTGATACACACCACAAAGAATGTGGTGATACACACCACAAAGGACATAATTTCTTATGTGTGGGTGCATGTAGATGCATTTACATGCATACATGCATATCTAAGCATGTTATATGTGCATACAATTCTTAGGCAGAAATCATCTGCCTTGCTGTGGGTCAAGACCAGAGCTAGGTGTCCTCCATTCCATTTAGTATCCAGTATTTCATTTTTTTCTTGTGAAAAAACCAAAACCACAAACCAAAACACAGCACTGTGAGAATGATGTGAATCCTGTGAGCAATAAACAACACAGCCTGGCCTCCCATCTCCTGATGAATGGTTGAGAGAAGCTGGTGGGGAAGACAAGGGATCCACTTTCGCTGTGATGAGATCTGCCCCAAAGGACCAATATAGATGTGAGCTTTCCTCTCCTTGACTCCAAGGCTAGAGGAATCCAATAAATAGCTCAGACAACAACTCACTCACTTAGGAACAATGTGGTGGAGAAGAGCAAGCCTGGTAGGTATGGAGAAGAAGAGTAGGCTATGTTGATCTAAGAGTTTCAGGAACGTGACAAAGAAAAGGTTCTGGTAACTGTTTGTTTAGTACAAAGAAGGCAAAAATAGCCATGGGCAGGGGAAATGTAATAATATTCCTCAAACACAGTGTATGAAGGTCTACCAGAGACAGGTTAGCTGTATTAATCTTGCCTCAGCATGCAGGGGTGGTTGAAAATCCCTTGCAGCTCTCCTCTATGTCGGGAGCTCTCCAGTCATACACATCTTGTGGCAGGAGGATGTCAGTAAGGAGCATGACTGGGCTCCAGAGAAACCTGGTTCCAGCATTTGGAATCATTGTTACATGGAACAGAGGTCACCCAGTCCAACCTCCCTGCAGTGAGGCTGGACATCGTACACTAGATGAGGAGACTGGAACATCTCTTTTATGAGGAAAGGCTGAGAGACTGAGGAAAGGCTGTTCAGCCTGGAAAAGAGTAGATTGAGAGGGGTTCTTCTCAAAGCTGATCAATATCTGAAGAGTAGGGGGCAGGATGATGGGGCCAGACTCCTTCTGGTGGTACCCAGTTACAGAACAAGGAGCAACAGGGACAAACTGGACACAGGAAGCTCCATCTGAACATGAAGAAGAACTTCTTTACTTTGGGAGTGCTGGAACACTGAAGCAGGCTGCCCAGAGAGCTTGTGAAGTCTCCTTCTCTGGAGAGGTTCCAAATTCACCTGGACATTGTAATCCTGGGAACCTGCTGTGGGTGGCCCTGCTCTAGCAGGGAGGTTGGACTAAATGATGCCTAGATGTCCTTCCCAAACCCCACAACTCTGGGATTCTGCAGAATAATCTGGTTGCCACATAAACTTTGTCTTCTCTGGGATGGAAGGTGTTGTTAGCAGATGTGTGGAAAAGCCAACCTGTGTCCCTAGACAGCTCAGCCAGCTGAGGTAAGCATTGTCTGACTCTGGGTTTGCTTTATCCAGCTGCTGACAGCTACAATATAAATTGCTCCATCTACACAAGGATTAACCCATGAGTCAACCTATGTCAAAAGCCATCCTTACTGTCTCAGGGAGGAAGGAGCACCAAACCTTGGGGTCAGTCTAAAATAAATGTCAAATATCTATAACACAAGCATCTAGAAAGAGCCCAGATTGGTGTTTATGGACATTTTCTGCTGCTGGTGTGAGACCCCAGTGACCAAGCTTAGAAAAGAAACCTCCAAGCAGCACATAGAAAAGCAGTAGATGAGCCTCAGTGAGTGAAGGGTTTCAGCTATGCCTGCCCACAGTGTAGGAGGAGGGATGGAAATCAGCAAGGATTCTGGCTGCTTTTCTTCTGATAGCCTTTAAGGTGCTGAGAGAGAAAAAAAATATTCCTTGCATTAGCCATGTTTACATTGCTGCGTAAATAATGAATAACAACAGGCAGACTGAGCAGAGGCTTCCCTTGAGGCTGAGGAAGTCTTAGCAGAGGAAGGCTGGAGCAGGAGGCTGTAGGTTGCATTAGTGGCATTTCTCCCCCAAAAGCTGTGTTAAACCTGTGTTAAACCTGTGTTAAACCTGTGTTCTTGTGGCAAATCAGCCCTGCACTGTCTGCACTAAACGAGCCAGCAGAGAAGCTCCTCCCGTTAACCAGAGGATTTGGCACCTGTGCTCGGGCTGGTTCTTCTTTCTACTGCTGCTCAGTTAGCAGGGACTAAGAGATGCAGGGGGACAGGGAGTGCTCAGTCAAGGGCACAAATATTTGGAAGCAATTAACACTAATAGGAATGCCTGAAAATCAGACAGCTTCTAGAGTAGCTCTTTTCTCTGCCTGCAATGTGCTCCACGCTGGATTACCCTAAAGTGCAGTTAAAACACTTCAATGTCTGAAAGTGGGAAATCCTTGGTCCCGCACTCTTAACGTCGTTGCTGGCTGTGGGAGAGGGGCGGAGGGAGGGATTGGTCTTTGCAAGGCTGCAGGCAGATTTACACCATCAAGTTTCATCCATTTTGCCACATATACTTCCCAAACCAATATGCAGGCAGTGCCAGTGTGTGTGGGGAAAACAGAGGTGTGCTGGTGGTGCCAGTGTCTCCCCAGTTTCCAAAGAACAGTAGCAGCCACTCCGTGCTCTGCTTTCAACAAACCTGGAATAATGTTACATTGACTCCTGTGGGAGGAGGTAAAATGCTCAGACTACTGCTCTGCCTTTGGAAATTCACTTTCCCCTTTCTTCTTCAGCTTCTCCAGCTGAGCTTTGAATGCAGGGTTAGCCAAGGCACAGAATTTGGTTCGGCTGACAAGTGACAGCCACAGATACCAGAGAACACTGTACCTTTCTGCCAAAAAGTGTTGGGAAGATGTAATAGGTAAGGTTGGTGTGGCAATCAGGGAAGGAAGGAGTCACAGAGTGGTTTGGGTTGGTAGGGACTTTCAAAGGTCATCTAATCCAACCCCCTGCACTGAGCAGGGACATCTGCAACTAGAGCAGGTTGAGCAGAGCCCCAGAACCTGACCTGGAATACCATCTAACTGGACAACCTGCACCAGTGCCTCAGCACCCTCAGTGTATAAAACACCTTCCTTCTGTCTAGTCTGAATCTCCTTAGTTTAAAACCATCAACCCTTGTCCTGTCACAACAGACTCTGACAAAAATTCTGTCCCCATCTTTCTCATCAGCCCCATTAAGTCCTGAAAAGCCACAATAAGGTCTCCCTGGAGCTTTCTTATCTCCAGGATGAACAACCTCAACTCTCAGCCTATCCTCACAGCAGAGGGCTTCCAGCCCTCAGGTCATTGCCATTCCTCCGGTCCCACTCCAACAGGCCCATGTCCCTCCTATCCTGAGGACTCCAGAGCTGGACCCAGCACTGCAGGTGGAGTCTCAGCACCCGCAGAAGAGAGCAGAGGGGGAGAATGCCCTCCCTTGGCCTGCTGCCCACATTGCCAAGGATGCAGCAGCCCAGGATGTGATTGGCCTGGACTGTGAGCACACACTGCCAGCTCACATCCAGCTTCTCAGCCATCAATACCTCCAAGTCCTTCTCCTGCTCTCCAACCCTTCAACTACCAGTCTGTACTGATACTGAGGATTGCCCCAACTCAAGTACAGGGCCTTGTGCTTGGCCTTGTTAAGCCTTGTCAGGTTCACACACTGTCATGTTTCAGGTTTGTTCTTCCTTTGTCTCATCCTTAACCTTCCTGCACTTTTGCTGCCAGTGAAGTGTGTGTCTGGATGTGCAGATCCAAACATACATCTGGATGTCAGGGATAGAAGCACTCAGTGACCAGGTGGCCTCTGCATTGCTAAGCAAACATTTAGATGAGGGATATCAGGCTACTTAAGGAGCATGAGCTTAATATAGGACTCAGCAGCCAGGCTGAGGCGATTCACATGTGCTGGCAGGAGGCTGCCCAGGTGAGTAATGGGAGCTCCTGATACCTGGTGCATAGGCTGCTAACTGAGAGGCTGCAGGTGATCATCTGGGTATTTAGAAGTGTCCTATATGATCCTCTGACTCATGGGCAAGCAGCACCACATAACTCAAGGACACAAAGCCTTGTGGTGCCATCCTTCAAAGCACAGCTGCAGTGAATTCAGGACTGATGCCAGGTAACTCTCTAGCTCTGAGTCTGGTTGATCAGAGGTTCATCTCAGCTCTTTACATTGAGCTGGTTAAGGCTCTTACTGCTGCATGACGAGAAGCCATGGAGGAGTTTTCCTGCCTAGGAAAATTCATGGTGACAGAAGCATAATTAACACTCAGCAGCAAAAAAGGAGAGAAGAGAAAAAGCAGAACTGATAACATTGCTTCTAAAGCTGCTCACAGCTCTCTGCTGCCGCTGCTAGTTTGTCCTCTGCTTCAGGGTCTGCTGAAAGAACAGAAACCTGAAGCTCCCAACACTCAGATGCAGAAGGGGGAATGAGCAGAACGCTTCAGTGTTCTGCAGCTAGAGGAACATCAAATAAGACACCCATAATTATTGTCAAATCAGCTGGAAAAACAGAGACCTTCAGGCTGTTGCATTGCAGACATGCCTGTATCATAGCTGCAGCACCCCCACAACAGCAGATGCTTGTAGCCAGCTAGACCATGCTGTTCCCAGTAGCTACAGTCCATTAACTGACTGTGTAAGTGCTCTTAATACACCAGCACAAAGACAGGTAAGACATGACTGATGGTGATTTAAATAACCTGGAAGACTTGGCTTGAAAGCAGGCAAGAAATGGTCTTGTGATTCTCCAGCATGTGAGCTGCAGGAACAGTGAGCTGCTGCACAAGGAGTTACAAATTGATGGAGACTTTAATACCTTGAGATACTGTTAGTGCTTCACACAGTTGTCTGTGGACATCTGATCAGCTGAGATAGTTTTGGAATTTTAATCATAGAATCATTTTGGGTGAAAGAGATCTTTAAGATCATCAAGTCCAATGTTAACCCAGCACTGCCAGGTCACTACTAAACCGTGTCCCTCAGCACCACATCTACAAGCCTTTTAAATCCTTCCAGGGATGGCTACTCCACCACTGCCCTGGGCAACATGTTCCAGGGCTGGACAACCTTTCTGGGGAAGAAATTTTTTCCCATATCCAACCTAAACTTCTCCTGACACAATTTGAGGCCTTTTTCTCTTATTCTATTTCTTGTTTCTTGGGAGAAGGGACCTCCTCCCAGGGAGCTGTAGAGAGTTATAGGGAGCTGTCTCCCCTCAGCCTTATTTTCTTCAGACTAAACCATCTCAGTTCCCTTGTCTGCTCCTCTTGTACTCTAGACCCTTCACCAGCTTCAGTGCCTCTCTCTGGACCCTGTCCTTCAATCCTTTCTCCCTTTTCTATGTCCAAGTAAAAGTTGCTCCTGCTTAATAGTGTGTTTATGAGTAAGAAATTATCCAGATCCAGATATTTGGAGGGCAGCAGGTTTTGGTGCTGCTAGTACATCATTGTCTTATTGCACTGCTAAAACAGTCTTTACCAAGAGTATGTGCTAAGATGTAAGCATTTTCTGTAAAGAGTTATTTATTAAAGCAAAAGGAGCCTGGAGATAAAAGTGTCTGGATTTTCTGGGAGGAAAAAATAGAAATCTTGGTGAGTTGAAATTAGCTTTCAAATCACTGTAGTGAAGCCACCTGAGGTTAGAGCCCTGCTGCTTTTTAATAGGCAAATGAGATACTTCTTGAGGAACTGCCTTTACAAGACTGTTGAAATGAGTGTCATCTTCCAGCAACACCTCTGCAATGTAAGGTCTCTCTGCAAGAGGAGCAAAGTAACGAGCCTGCTGAGATTCTTGAGGAGACAATGTGTTGTCTCCATACTATGGGATGCTTCCCATAGTATGGCCAGCAGAGCAAGGGAGGTGATTCTGCCACTTTGCTCTGCTCTTGTCAGATCCCACCTGGAGTACTGTGTGCAGTTCATAGAATCATAGAATCACAGAATCATAGAATCATAGAATGGTAAGGTTGGAAGGGACCTCAAGGATCATCTAGTTCCAACCCCCTGCCACAGGCAGGGACACCTCCCACTAGTACAGGTTACTCAAGGCCTCATCCAATCTGGCCTTAAACACCTCCAGGGAGGGAGCATCCACAACCTCCCTGGGCAACCTGTTCCAGTGCCTCACCACCCTCACTGGAAAGAACTTCCTCCTAACATCTAGTCTAAATCTCCCCTTTGCCAGTTTAAACCCATTGCCCCTTGTCCTGTCATTGCAGGACCTTGTAAATAATCCTTCCCCTGCCTTCCTGTAGGCCCCCTTCAGATACTGGAAGGCTACTATCAGGTCCCCTCGAAGCCTTCTCTTCTCCAGGCTGAAGAGCCCCAACTCCCTCAGCCTGTCCTCATAGGAGAGCTGCTCCAGCCCTCTGATCATCTTTGTGGCCCTCCTCTGGACCCGCTCCAACACTTCCATGTCCTTGCTGTGCTGAGGGTTCCAGAACTGCACACAGTCGGGGCTCTGCAGACTGGAGAGGAGAAGGCTGGGTTGTGTTACCAGGGTCTACCCAATCTCTCAGGGACTTGAGATGCAGTAACCGCAAGACAGACAGCTAATGAGAGAACTTCTGTGTGGCACCAGCTTCATTGTCATGAGCACTATCTCCAAAAGAGGTGATTTATTTCCTGTGCTGCCTATGATGCATGAAGCAGGGGTTTGAGAATCTATTTTAATGCCAGTGAGTGATGTCAGGTGAATATGAGCTGACATGGGAATCCAGACAATTAGAGCAGCTTCCCTCGACCTGATATTAGCAGAGGGTTTCCTGTAAGCTGTGATAGATGTAGATCCTTAGCCATTGATTTTTTTTTTTGGTACCTGTCCACAAATATTATGATAAAGTGTTGTTCTGGTGATTTTTTTTTTTTTTTAAAGAAAGTTGAGTTACTGCACTGTTGTAAAATATTGGTGATGTAGTTATCTATGAGCTGTCTAAGCACCATGACACTCAGAGCATTAGAATTCATCATGCTTGTTATTGTCCTTTTACAAATGACTTTATGCCAACCAGTCAAAGCTTGGGACTGAAAACGCAGCTACACCGATGTAGTCACATAGCATCTTCTGTGCAAAGGGGCTGATTTCATCACAGGGGACCAGGGAAATTAAGTTGATCATGAAGCAGATAGAAGATATGGACTAAACACTGAAGTCAGTACAGGACTGCCAATACAAATCTGACAAGAGGTTGGAGGAAAATATTTGTCAGTCAAAGGTAATAAATTTGTGTCCAGAAACACAGGGAATTGGGAAAGCAAAGAGATGCATTTTCATTTGAGGAGATTCACTGATGACTTCATGACACCCTATCTAAGCTTGATAGAACTTCAGGACTCATAGGTTCTTTGCAAATAGGTTCACCTACACCTCAAGTCTTCTATTTCTCTCTGACAGCGACACCTTTTTTAAGGACTCAACTGAGTGATCTCCAAAATATTCCTCCCTTAGTTCAACTCTGATTATCAGTTCTGTTCTCTGGAGTACGTGGCTCTGGACGTACCCTTTTCTCCTCTCACCCATCTGTTGTCTCCACCCAGGAATTCTTTCAGGTTTTGGCTTCCTTTTCTTCTCTCACATCTCGATGATAATTTCCTTGTCCAGCCAACAAGTAGGGTAAGGGTTAAATTCACTTTTTCAGCCACCCCCACTATGACAGATTACTTTCTTATTAGATGTCCTCCAGTATTTCACTCGCTATGCTTTCCACAGCAAAATAATTTTCTGCCTTCTCTACATGAATGAGAACCCCTCTCCCTACCTGTTCTCTGACCCACCCTGGCTGCTGTCTTCTTGTTTCATCATACAATCAGTAGGGAATATTAATCAAAGCTTAGTGAATCTTTTCTTAGTGCATGTTGGTGAGGCAATTCATGGCACTTCTTATCACTGCTCAGTGTCTTTCATCTGATATGTGCAGAGGAATTTGAGATTTTTTTAAATCTTTCCCACTCTGGCAAATGAGCAACAGCTTCAAATGTGATTGTGGATGGACTGGTCCTGACAAAACCAGAGAACTTAGTAGTGGGCTTAATTTCCTTAGGAAACCAGGATATAAATATGCAGAAGTATGCTTTTTGGCTTGCTTAAACCATGTTGGTGGTTGGATACACAAAGTCTCAATTATTAGCGTGCTGTGTGTACTCCCATCTAGAGAAATAAGCCTTCAGCCTTTGGTGGTGGTAAAGCTACTGAAGAAGAGAGAAATGGAACAGGTCTTGGTTTCCTCCATTCCATTTTGGCCTGCCCACATTAAAACCCCCCAAAAAAGGTGCAGCAACACATTTTGCAGAATACTTCTGAACTATCTAAGCCATCATTATCAAAATACCTTTGATGGCTGTGCTCAAGCAGCTCTCTGGCGTGTTGCTAGGAAGTGTTTCAGTCCCAAAGGGATTGCTGGAAAAAGTCCAGGCCAGTTGCATTGCAGATGTTTTTGGGCAAGCTCCTTTCACAGAGCAGAATTGCAAAGCAAACTCTTCTTAGAGCTGAGGAAATCAGTCCCTGGTGATGGACATAATCACATTGCTGGCAGTGTGATCTGCCAAGAGCTCAGCAAACAGCATCAGAGCCAGCCCCAGCAACTGTCCTTTATTTCTTGGTGATTATAGCTTGTGAGAAGAAGTGTACCTTGGATCATCATTTCACCTGGCAATGTTGGGTTAATGGCTGGACTTGGTGATCTTAAAGGTCTCTTCCAATCAAAGTGATTCTGTGATTCTATGATCATTGCAAGCACCACAGACTTAGGTGAGCTAAGAAGTATATTGTGGGTTCCTTAATGTTCACTGGATTTATCCACTTTAAGAACCAAAGCTATCACCTTGCAGGATTAAAGGAAAGGCACATCTAGTCTGGTGTCCCATTCCTGACAATAGCCAGTAAAGGAAAACACAGAGGGCTGCAACCCCAAGCTCCAACAAATGGAACATCAGATGTCTTGGCTTTCAGTTTAACAGTCCTCAACAGATTTTTTTTTCCAAAGTAGATACCCAGTCCTTTTTGAGACAGGTAAAAATCAGCAGCCAGCGCATCCCTGTCAGAAAGTTCCACATGCTCACTAAGTGAAAACTGTTCCCTCATGTTTGTTTGAACCTGACAGCTCTGCTTAATGTCCCCTGCTTCACACTCTAGGAGGGACAATGAGTAATCAACTCCTACTTCATACCTCCATTTCTTCTATATCTGGCTTTCCATTCTTCTCTGTTTTCCCACCAACCTCCTTGTACTCAGCCTTGCTGATTTTATAATGAAAGGCATCAAGCCACCATAAAATAACTTGCCCTTTGTCACAAATGCCCAACCAGGAGAGCAGAATCCTCCATAACCACAAGTGTGCCCAGCAGTGATGTGTCAACAGCATGTCTCATCAATCTCCTCAGCAAAAGGAGCTCTGGCAAACAGGAGCGTCTGGAGGAAGATGAGTCTTGTTAAACATTGCTGTGGCACTTTGCAGAGGTGGTTCTAAATGCATTGCTTTCTGCCTTGTGCAATCTGTGTGTGGTTTCCGGGGATATAAGGGAAAATAATTTGCACAGAGACTCCTCAATCAACAACACGAAGCTATGACACAGCTGGAACACTTGGCCAACGTTCTTGGTGTAGATGTCAAGTTCTGAGCAGCTGTGTTGTGATATGAGAGATAGAATCAGACTGGCTGGTGAAGAAGAGGCTTGAGGGGCAGTCGTCTGCAGAAAGTAGAGCAGCCTCGTGCTTGCAGAGGAGGCTTCTTGCTGCTTTGCATACATCATGATGCTGAGGAGAAGTCTGCTTCACAGGAGGGCTGAACCAGGGAGCAGCATCTCCAGACCCTCCAAAAGGACATGGGCTTCATGAGGGTGGGACTTTGGTTTAGTGAATCCCTAATTGTACAGAAGAGCAGATTTGTTTTCACACACAAGTGTTTAAGCTGTGATGCTGTTTTCCATTGCTTGTCTGCCACAGGGAAGAAAAAAACAGGAAAGACCAGCAAGTGGGTGTAACAGCTGGGTACCTGGGCTTGGGAAGTACTACAGAAAGCTGCCTGCTGCTTCATTCTCCGCCTGTTGCTGCACAGATTGAAGCTGAAGTTAGAATTTAAACAGTGAAATCCCTAGTTGGTGTCAAGTCTGACAGTCTGCTGCATACCGTCTTGCTCTGATACGTGTGAACTCTCCTCGTAGGTTTCAGAGGTAGAAGAAGAGCCCCTGGGGTGCCTCTTCCCTGTAATTCAGGGTGTGGTGGCCTGATTGTGGGAATGCTACTGACCTTCTGTATTTTCGTCCTGGTCTGAGCTAGAACAGAACTGATTCTGTTCAGTGATTTGACTTCTCAGCTCGGTCTCTGCTCAGTGATGGCACTTTCTGAAGTTCACGTCAGGTTTTCACAGAGAGTGGCTGCTTCTAGCTGTGATAACGCTGGTGGTTAGTCACTGCCAAGGGCTGGGCTGCAGAAAGGCTCTTGCTTAGACTTGCTCCTGTGTGGACCAAGAGCACTGCTAAATCTTGTGCCCCAAACTGGGGTTCAGAAAGCCATAGAGGTGGCACCTGCAGGGGTTGCAGACAGAACAGGTGACCATAAACTGACCAACAAGGGATTCCATCCCATGGATGTCATCTTCAGGATAAAGCTGAGGGATCACCAGGGTCAAGCCTCTTCTTCAGTGGCTGGTATCCAAGGAGAACTCTGTCCATTCTCTCTGGACTCCAAATGCACGTGTTCCTCAATTCAGTTCCTGAATGGAGTTCCCATCTGCCACTGAGTCCAGTCTGAGACTTCCCCGGTGCCTGGCCCCACCATTATTGGTGATGCCATTGCCATCAGGGGTTGGGTTGGATATTGTTTTGTATCTCTTTGTCCATTGCCATCAGGGGTTGGGTTGGATATTGTTTTGTATCTCTTTGTATCTATTTAATTTTATTATTATTTCACTTCAACCTGGTTTATTTTTCTTTCCCAACCCATCCGTGTATCTCCCTTATTCCCTTTTTCTTCTCCATGGGAAGGGAGAAAGGTTCATAGAGCACCTGTCACTCATCTGGTGGCCAGCTACCTCAGCCCTAACCCTTGAAAATTTATCAGGGTGGGAAAGAAAGAGACGTTAGTAGGTAGTGGAGAAGAGCCCTGGCTTGGAAGCTCCCCATCTGACTGCAGCACAGACTAGAAGGAGCTGAAGAGTTACAAGCTATTTCTGTTATGTCTCCTTGGAACAAGATATATTTTTAACAGCTTTTCAGCCTTCAGAGCTTACATCCAGAACCGTGGCAGGGATGGAGGATGGACATCAATTTTCCCTGATGGTATTTTTTGGTCTCAGTCTGGAGAAGTACCTATCCCACAGAGCTCCAATCCCTCAGGCTATGACAAGCTGCTTTTTTTTTTTTTTTTTTTTCCCCTATTTATTTTGGTCAAGCTACTGCGTAAATGAAGCTGCATCATAAAAGAAAGAGACTGGAAATTCTCTGGGACAGAGGCTATATTCACTGGTGTCTGTTACAGCTCACACACATCCCTAAGAGGCAATGCCTCATAATTAATTGCTAAATAATTAATAATAATATGAAACAGATACTACCCAGGAAGTAATTAACCTCCTTGTGATTACAGGGGAGTCCTATGGAATGTAACAGTAATTAAAGGCTCTTTAAACAACACAGGAAAGCTCCCACTGACTTCAGGTTTAAGAATTGAGTCCAGTAGGATTTCCTCAGACACAAAACCAAAATTACTTTGTTCCTGTAGGTATACTTAATTTGGGATAGTATGAAGCATTTAGTGATAAGATAGGCTGAAATTTCCTTTTCTAAGCAAGCAAGTGGCTAATTCATGTTGGAATAAGAGGTTCTCAGTGGACATTGTCTGCCTTAACTTCAGCAAGTTTTTTGTCACCGTCTCCCCTAACATACTCACAGGTAAGTTTAGGAAGCGTGGGTTAGATGATGGACAGTGAGGTGGATTGAGAAGTGGCTGAATGGCAGAGCAGAGAGTTGTGATCAACTGTGGATGGTCTAGTTGGAGGCTTGTGGCTGGTGGTGCTCTCTGCGTCTCAGTACTGGCTCACGTCTTGTTCAACATATTCTTCAGTTATTTGGTTGAAGGAACTGAGTGTATTCCAGTGACTTTACTGATGGTACAAAGCTGGGAGGATTGGCTGACACACTGTCAAGCAGTGCTGCTGTTCAGTGAGGCCTCAACAGGCTGGAGAGCTGGGCAGAGGTGAACCTCACCAAGTTCAACAAGAGCAAGTGTAGAGTCCTTCACCTGGTGAGGAATAACCCTATGCATCAGTACAAGTTAAGGGTTGACCTGCTAGAAAGCAACTCTGAGGAGAAGGATCTGAGAGTGCTGGTGGGCAACAAGTTCACTGCAAGCCAGCAATGTGTCCTTGTGGGCAAGAAAGCCAGTGGCCCCTAGGGTACATTAAGATGTGTGGCCAGCAGGTTGAGGAAGGTTCTTCCCCCTCTGTACTCTGCCCTAGTGAGGACACACCTGGAGTACTGTGTCCAGTTCTGGGCTCCCCAGTTCAAGGACAGGGAACTGCTGAAGAGAGTCCAAGAGAGGGCAATGAGGAAGATTAGGGGACTGGAGTATCTCTCTTCTATTAAAAGGCTGAGAGACCTGGGGCTCTTTAGTCTAGAAAAGAAAAGACTGAAAGGAGGTCTTCTTAATACATGCAAGTATCTAAAATGTGGTTGTTATGAAGATGGGGCTGGGCTCTTTTCAGTGGTGCCCAGTGCTAGGACAAGGGGCAATGGGCATGAACTGGAACCCAGGAAGTTCCTATGAACATGAGCTGTTGGTTCATAACTTCATCATTCTCTTCCTGCTAATAACATTTTTTTTTAAAAAAAGAAAGAAACAGTGTCCTCATACTCTTGCAAGGTGTTTTTAAATCAGGATGAATTAGATCTTTGAATTTAATCACTCCCAACAGTGTCCATAAAGTGTCCCCTTCAAGGATGAATGTCTTGAGGCACTGCTAATGAACACCTTCTCATTTTCAGGATTCATCAATGTCCTTTGTAAGTCCTTCAATATCTCTTTATCTTCTCATTATAGAGGCTATTCCTTCTCTCCTGGTACGGGGGAGAGATGATTGCATTATGCTGCTTTTGTCAAATGCATAACAGAGAGGACAAGAAAACGTCAGTCATTTTGGTACTGTCTTGGGGCTTTGGGGAAGTTCTGGCTCTCAAGCAGCTTCCCATTTTGTCACCTCAGGTGCACATGGCAAACTTAGAGGTCAATACTCACTAGAAGCATAACGTAAAACTAAACTGCCTTATATTTTGCTGAAACCACTTTTGGTGGGCATTGCTGCACGGCGTGAATTTACCGTTTCAGATAGCCTGCTTCACCTGTGTCGCTGTCCTGTGCATGGCCCCAGATAAATGGTGCCAGCCACCCTTGAGAAGAGCGGTGGCCCCAGGCTATGCTATATCCCTACTGCAAGTCTAGGCAAGCCCACTTGGTCCCTGCACTTCCTATCACCCTTCACCAGTATGGTTTAACAAGTAACTCCCAGTGTAGCCCTGCTGAAGCCCTTGGTCCCAGCCCAGTGCACTCAACGCCCAGCCCATCGGAGGCTATCTCAGTTGTTCTTACAGGTCCTCTTGAAGTGCAAAAAGGTAGCAATAATGTCGCACCAGAGACTTCTCTTCTCCAGCCTAAACAACTCCAACTCTCCCAACCTCTTCTCACAGCAGAGGGGTTCTGTCCCTTGCATCATTGTTGCGGCCTCCTCTGGACCCTCTCCAACAGGTCCGTGTCACCCCTCTGCTGAGGGCTCCAGAGCTGGACCCAGAACTGCTGGCAGCATCTGACCCAGACCAGAGCAGAGAGGCAAGATAGGTGATTTTAAATGCCTGTGAGACCACAGCTTGTGACAATATAGTCACTAGCAACTTCCCCATCTTCAAGTCATCTTCCAAAACAAGTGGCCCTTTGACCTCTCACTCTGGGGCTTCAGTGTGAGAATGTTCATTTTCATGGCACATTGTCACACAGGTCTGGAAGCTACCAGCTCTGCTTTCCACCAGCCCAGCTCCTCCAGCCTGGTACTTCCAGCCTGGTACTTCCAGCCTGGCTCTTCCAGCCTGTTCAGTGATTGCTCAATGTGGAGAAATCAGAGAGGCATCCACCTGCTAGCAGAGCTCCTTCTGACAAACCCTCATATAGCTTGAGCTCAGGGTCCTTCCCATTTGATAGAGTCATCTTATGGATGTGCTACTGGACATATTTGTGCCTGAAAGGTGAAAAAAAAAATCAACATTTAACAGAAGTTAATTAAAATTATGTAAAAGCTGACTTTGACAAGTTTGACATTAGTGGTAGCTTGGCTTTCCCTCAGGTTTCTCACAGCACAGTCTCCTAGTCCAGATCTATGGGAACCTGCTTTGTGCTTTCAAGGTTTTTTTTTTTTACTTCCTTAACTGTTGTAAGTAAGAGTTTGACCTGAGGGAAAAAATGAATATAAAAGAAATACTAAAAAAAAACAAAAAAAAGAGTGGTTAGTATTTTCAGGAACATTAGGTAAATTAAGGTCTCCAGTTTGATGGCATACTTTATCTCACCAAGACATTGTGGAAAGGACAGCTGTGTCCTTACTTCCCACTTGGGCCACTGTTGCTTTCTGCCAACTCCCTTGCATTAATTTACCCATGGTGCCACAGCTAATGTGATGAATTGATCCAAAACACACTTCCATTACCCTGACTTAATTTTCCAGTGGTGTCATCCCAGTGCGATTGCAGAGTCTCTTGTTCCAGTGCAAAGGAGCTGGAAGAAACACAAGGTTTAGATAAAGTTGAACTCTGAAGTAGCTCACAAAGGGTCATTTGCCCTACTGAACACTAGAATCATAGAATCATAGGATGATTTGGATTGGAAGAGGTCTTTAGAGGTCATCTAGTCCATCCACCTGCTATGGGCAGGAACACCTTCAACTAAATCAGGCTGCCTAGAGCCCCAGACAACCTGACCTGAAATAGTTCCCGGGATGGGGACCTCTCTGACCAACCTGGATCAGTGTTTCGCCACCTTCTATGGAAAAATCTTCTTCCTTTTATCTAGTATAAATTTCCCTCTTTTAGTTTTAAACTGTCACCCTTTGTCATGTTGCAACAGGCCCTGCTAAAAAGTCTGTCCCCAGCTTTCTTATAGTTCCCTCTAGTCAAGCGTTTGCTCTCCTGTTATGTACACACTTGGGAAAATCCTAACCCAGAGCCAACTTTCACGAAGATCACCTCAGGTAGGAAGGAGCTTCCCAGCTGAGTTTTGTTAGCTGAGTAAGTTGCTTCCCACCATTGTCAGGGTGCAGTCAAATGCAGCCACTTGGCAGGACTGAAAGCTAAAGTGTGTACCACAGGAATGCAGCTCCTGCTTAGGCATCCCTCGTATTTCTACTCCAAGGACAATAAGCTAGTTAAAGAGTCCACCAAAGAACCATAGAGAGAACTGGAAAGCCAGTCACTGAAATGGTCCTAGTTACAAGGAAGCACCCAGACCTTCAGCCTCCCATGCCCCAGCCATCACAGCACAGTAGCAGAGAGCCCTTGGAGCAGACAGGGCCACTAGCACCTGGGGTCGCCACATCTCTACTGCCATGGCTGTCTGATGCCAGACCCCCAAGGACATATCTGATGATGTTGATGAGTACAAAAACTATTCTTGTGTGCAAGTGCTTGCAGGATCTAGCACCCAGGTGCTAAATAGAGGGATATGCACTGTAAAATGTTGGCAAATAACACTATGAAATGTGATTAAATTATCTTACACCTCCAGGGCACTGATGCTTCAGTCTCTTGTCGCTGAGACCTCTCTGATTCAGTGTGCGAGGGATCAGTGTTCCCCTAGGCACATGGCTGGTGACAGCAGCCACCATATGTGCTAGGAGGAAAACATGGTTTGAGTCTCCCATTCCCATCCCTAATATTTATTTTAATCTTTTGTTCTGACTTAAGACATTATTACATAAATGTTCTGCCACTGTCCTAAGGGGATGTTTTAAAGTATTTAGATTATTTTCTGTTGTTTTCTTCATATTTCATGTGTCAAGCAGAGCAGCTGAGAGCCTAATGCAGAGATGAGCAAGATGGAAATGTCCCAGCATCACCAGGATGCAACCCTCCCTGCAGTAGTGGGTGGCTGAAGGTGAGTTTTGGTTTTAGAAGCAGGAGTATTCTGATTTTCAGTGAGCAATCTCAAGCAAGATTGCATTGACTGAGGACTCAGGCATACAAATTAAAATAAAAAATGGCAGTAGTAAATCACAATGTAAATCCAATAAGAAAAGGCATCTAGCTTCAGCCCTCCCTTTTACCTGGGGCATGATTTTCCAGCCCCATTCAAAGTAAATCTTTCCCTTGCCTCAGCCCACACAATAATTCAGACCCCCCAAGAGGAGGCCCCGTCCTCTTAACAGCTAAAAACTCAGGAATTATTATTTTTGCCACTGTAAGATTCCTGTGGCAGCCCCTGCCCAGACCCACACCAAATGTAGCTTTGAGCTTCTTTCTTCTCTCTCTCAACCCTAACCATTGGCTCTCAGCCCTAGGCACTGATTTATCCCTAGGATGGGACCCATGCTACCCAGATACTCAGTGTTCTCAGAGTTGGATTCAGCAATCAGCTCTTGGTTTTGTTGGGTTGCTTCTTTCAGCCCCACTGACAGACGCCCAGTGGGGATGGAGTCATTCACTTGTCCTTCATATTGGCCCTCACCCTAGTTTGAACCCTAATCCAAAATCCCAGCACAATCAAAAGCAGAGATGATAAGAAAGGCTGCACCTGAGGCAGTGTCCCAGCCCCAGGTTCAACACCAGTGTCGCTACCATTGTTTGCCTGAATCTGAAGAGCTGACTGCACCATTTACACCATGGCTACATGATCTCAGTCAGGTGTGGTTTCACTCTTCTTTGCCTAGAGAGCAATAGAGACTCAGAGTGTTCTCCTATTTATTATGATTTTCATTTATAGCAGCACAAAAAACCAAACATACAAAACCCTACACATAAGTGTGGAGAAAAATGAGTTGTCTAAACTGTTTCCTCTGTGAAGCTTTTAGAGAGGAATTGGGAAACATACAAAGAAATGTCCTTTCCTCCCTGTGTTTCTGGGTGTAAGAAGCAATGGTCTCGTCAAGGTTTTTGGCTTAGGGTACATCACAGAATCCCAGCAAAGTGGATAATGGAAGGGACATCTGGAGAACGTTTGGTCCAATGTCCATGTTAAATCAGGGTCACTCACAGCAGGCTGCAGAGGATCACTATGTCTAGACAGGTGTGAAATCTCTCCAGAGAAGGAGACTCTGCAACTTCTCTGGGCAGCCAACTAGTGCCAGGGTTCTGGCATCCTCATAGGAAAGAAGTTTTTCTTTATGTTGCCTATTGCAACATGTTGTGTGTTACACTTTTATGACTAGATATCCCTTAAAGGTCCCTTCCAATCCAAAGTCTTCTCTGATTCAGTGAGTGTACGTTCAAGTGGAACATCCTGGTTCCATCTTGTGCCCATTGCCCCTTGTCCTGTTGTTGAGCAGCACTGTAAAAAATCTGGCCATAGGAGAGAGAAGAAAATAAGTGATACAAATTTTGAAGTAAGCAAGGGTGCAAAGATTTTAGGAGATGTTTCTCTGAAACAGGTTTAGAGCTGCCATTGCATCACTTTGTAAATTGGTAGTATTAAGCAAGAAGTGTCTTCTTGAAGCAATCATCATCAGTGTACCCCCAGAGTGTAGATAACAAACATAACAGCACTGACAGTGCACATGGCAAGCACACAAGGACTTCAGCATTCTATGCATTGATCTGCAAGTGCCTAGCATCATATGATGTCACAGAAGCAAACTGGCCCTTGTAAAATGCTAGGGACCAATAGAAGTACAATTGCTGTTTTCCCAACTCAGTTGCTGTACTGCAGTAAGCATGGCAGAGCTGACATCTTAGCAGAGGAGAATGAGCAAAATGTCCTTTTATATCATCCATACACTCTTCTAACTTGTAAAAGTGTTTGAAATCCTCATGGTCCTAGCAGAAGTCATAGCCTGGAAACTTCCTTCTGCCTCAGTTTTCCCTTAAGCACCTGTGCACAATGAAGTGCCACCAATTAGCATCCTAGCCCATGTTAAAATGAGTCCTCCTTCCCTCCCTCCCTCCC
>VWZE01007971.1:207434-237308 GCA_013396675.1 Eubucco bourcierii
TATGATTCTGTGATTCTTTAAAAAAGGAACTGCAGCACTGCCATAGCAAACTCCTGGCAAAGTTGGCAGCCCGTGGCTTGGACAGGGGCACTCTGTGCTGGGTCAAGAACCAGCTAGATGGCTGGGCCCAGAGATTGGTGGTGAATGGTGCCACATCCAGCTGGTGGCCAGCCACTAGTGGTGTTCCCCAGGGATTAGTGCTGGGCACAGTCCTGTTTAATAGCTTCATTGATGATCTGGGTGAGGGGATTGAGTCCAGCATCAGTGAGTTTGCAAGTGACACCAAGTTGGGAGCATATGTCAATCTATTAGAGGGTAGGAGGGCTCTGCAGAGGGATCTGGACAGGCTGGACAGATGGGCCCAGTCCAATACCATGTGATTTAACGAGTCCAAGTGCCAGGTTCTGTACTTTGGCCTCAACAACCCCATGCAGCACTACAGGCTGGGGACAGAGTGGCTGGGGAGCAGCCNTTGCAAGTGACACCAAGTTGGGAGCATATGTCAATCTATTAGAGGGTAGGAGGGCTCTGCAGAGGGATCTGGACAGNGTGCTGGGCACAGTCCTGTTTAATAGCTTCATTGATGATCTGGGTGAGGGGATTGAGTCCAGCATCAGTGAGTTTGCAAGTGACACCAAGTTGGGAGCATATGTCAATCTATTAGAGGGTAGGAGGGCTCTGCAGAGGGATCTGGACAGGCTGGACAGATGGGCCCAGTCCAATACCATGTGATTTAACGAGTCCAAGTGCCAGGTTCTGTACTTTGGCCTCAACAACCCCATGCAGCACTACAGGCTGGGGACAGAGTGGCTGGGGAGCAGCCAGGCTGAGAGGGACCTGGGGGTACTGGTTGAACATCACCCAGCAGTGTGCCCAGGTGGCCAAGAAGGCAAATGGCATCCTGGCCTATATCAGGAATAGTGTGGCCAGCAGGACCAGGGAAGTCATTCTCCCTCTGTACTCAGCACTGGTTAGGCCACACCTTGAGTACTGTGTCCACTTCTGGGCACTTTAATTTTAAAAAAAAAAAAATGTTGAGGTGCAGAGAAGGGCACCAAGGCTGGTGAGGGGGCTGGAGCACAGCCCTGTAAGGAAAGCCTGAGGGAGCTGGGGTTGTTCAGCCTGGAGAAGAGGAGGCTCAGGGTAGACCTTATTGCTCTCTACAGCTACCTGAAAGGAGGTCGTAGCCAGGTAGGGGTTGGGCTCTTCTCCCAGGCACCCAGTGACAGAACAAGAGGAGAGTCTCAAAACTGTGCCAGGGCAGGTTTAGGCTGGATGTTAGGAAGAAGTTTGTCACAGAAAGAGTGATTTGCATTGGAATAAGCTGCCTGGGGAGGTGGTGGAGTCACCATCCCAAGAGGTATTTAAAAGAAGACTGGATGAGGCAATTAGTGCCATGGTTCAGTCAATTAGAAGGTGTTGGGTGATAGGCTGGACTCAATGATATTGAAGGTGTTTTCCAGCCTGGTTAATTCTGTGATTCTGTGATCACCAGAGCTCTCATGGAAGCTGAAGACTCAACAGAAGTCACAGACTGATAGAGGTTGGGAGGAACTGGAGGTTATCTAGTCCAATCCCCTTTCTAAAGCAAGGTCATGCATGTCAAGTTGCTCAGGTGGTGAGGCACTGGAACAGATTGCCCACAGAGGTTGTCCAGGCATGTTTCAAATCTCTCCAGAGGAGGCTCCACAACCTCTCTGGTCAGGCTTCTCCAGTACTGTCAGCCTCACAGCAACTAAGTTTTTCCTCAGCTTCAGATAGAACTTCCTGGGTTCCTGTCTGTGCTTGTTATGCCTTATCCTGTCACTGGACAGTGCTGAGAAGTGTCTTGTCCCACATTTCAGATACTAATCAGCATTTAGAAGATCCCCTCTAAATCTGCTCTTCTTCGGGTCAAACAACACCAAGTTTCTGCCCTTCCTTCTCAGAGAGATGCTCCAGTCCTTTCAGCATCTTTGTAGACCTTTGTCAGACTCTCTCTAGTAGTTCCCTGTCTCTCTTGACCTGGGAAGCCCAGAAATGGACTCTTTATACCAGATATGGCCTCACTAGGGCAGAGTTGAGGGGGAGGAGAATCTTCCTCATCCTGCTGGCCACACTCTCCTTAATGCATCCAAGGTTCTTCTTCGGAGGTTCTTCTGACGTAGAGAAGCTAAGGAGGTGATCCTGTCTTATGCAGAGTGGTAAACCTTTTAACACAGGACCCTGGGTCTGTGCAGGACACAAGAGTTGGTCCCCATGATATTCTTTGTAGAGTGCAATGGAACCTTGAACCAGTCCATAACTGACTTCATCTTCCTGGTGTTGTGCAGAGCATTCAATGCTGTCCTGCACAACAAACTGATCTCTAAATTGGAAGGGCTCAGATCTGATGGATGGAGCACTTGGTGGATAAGGAGTTGGTGAGATGATCTCTCTCAAAAAGTTGAGGTCAACGGCTCAGTGTCTACATGGAGGTTTGTGATGAGTGAAGCTCCTTAGGGGTTGGTATTGGGGTGAGTGCTGCTTAACATCTTTGTTGATGACATGGGCAATGTATTCTCAGCAGGTCTGCAGGTGACACCAAGCTGTGTGGTGTGGTTGACACACTGCAGGGAAAAGATGTCATCCAGAGGGACCTTGACAGGTTGGAGAGATGGGCCCATGCCAACCTCATGAAGATCAACAAGGCAAAGTCATGCACCTGGGTCTGGACAAACCCCACTATCAGTACAGGCTGATGATGAGTGGGTTGAGAGCAGTCCTGCAGAGAAGGACTTAGGAGTGTTGGTAAATGAGGCATTTGACATGAGCTGGCAATGTGTGCTGGTAGACCAAGAAGCCAACTGTAAGCTAGGCTGCATCAAAAGATGCATGGACAGCAGGTCAAGGAGGTGATTCTGCCGCTCTATTCTGGTCTTCTGAGATCCTACCTGGAGTACTGCATCCAGCTCTGGAGCCCTCCAGACAAGAAGGATAGGAATCTGTTAGAGGGTCTAGGTGAGACCCACTAAGATGCTCAGAGGGCTGGAGCACCTCTCCTGCAAAGAGAGGTGGGGTTGTCCAGCCTCAGAAAAAAAAGGTTCTGGGGAAACCTTACAGCAACTTGCCAGTATCTGAAGGTGCCATGCAGAAAAGCTGGAGAGGGCCTGTGGTGGTAGAACAAGGGGCAATGGTTTCAAACTACAGCAGGATAGACTTATATTGGACATTAGGAAACTCTTTACTATGAGTGTGCAAGACACTGGAACAGGTTAACCAGAGAAGCTGTGGATACCTCATCCCTGGAAGTGTTTAACATTAGGCTGGGTGAGACTTTGAGCAACCTTCTCTAGTAGAAGGTATCTTTGCCCATGGCAGGGGGTTAGAATAAGGTGATCTTTAGGGTCCCTTCCAACTCAAGTCAATCTATGATTCTATAAATTCTAGTTCACTAAAGCCTGAACTTGAAGTAAACAGCAGTAAATGAATTTGCACATCACAGAATAAGGCTGACATGACTAACAGACTGCTCTGCAGGACAAACCTCAAGAGGTCTCCACCAGCACCTCTGATCCTTACCAGTGAGTGCTGCAATTCCCTGTCACCTTGAAATGCTATGGTTGTCACCAAACAAGTAGGTAAGAGACCTTCTAATGGAAGCTTAACAGATGTCTTTTTGTGCATAATAGGCCTGCAAGATTAGGGAGGTGGAAAAAAAGCTTTAAAACTGCATTCTTCATTTCATACTTGGGACAGAAAAAGAGAGGGTTTTGTTATTGTGCTCCACTCAATAATGACACATTTTCTTCAGGAGTCCTACAACCATGTTGAGTTTAGATCTTCTGTTATTGCATTTTACCAGTACACACTGGTGCTGCACCCACATATTTACATGTGGAATAAGCAGACAAAGAAAAACTGAAGTTAGAATCAGCCATGAAAGAAAGATACAGGAAATATCAGAGTACACATAGCAGAATTTTGCTTAAGGTTTCCCCTTTTATGTTATTTTGCAAATGCACTGCTAAACGGTTTACAAACAATGAGATCAGGCTTTGAGTCTCTAAGGAAAAAGAGCAGATTGACCAAACCAAAATAAATCAGTGGCTGTGCTGCAGCTTGGCTCAGGGAATGGTCTCTTTGGTCTGAAGGGACATTGCTCAAGTAAGGCTAGAAGGTCTGCAAAATTTCTGTGGGTTAAATGGGGCAGGAGAATTCAGGGCTATAATAAAATGGAAGAGGTTTAATCACACATAAGTGCCTTGGGGTGCTTGAAGGTCACTGGTTACAGCCATCTCCTACTAGTAGCATCCTCCCTCCCTGTCTCCTAGTTCCTGTGTTCATTTTCAAGTCTGTCAGCCTTTTCATGCTACATACTGGCTTTCCTTTAGCAATGCAGCAGGCACAAACCAGCATCAAGCAGCTCAGAACAGCCTACTTAGGCTCCTAGAGTAAAGCCATTAGGCAATGGAAAACACAACTATCTTCACTCCTTCACCCATCTGCTGCCTGCTCTATGGGGATGAAAACCAGCGGTGGAAATGGGTTGAGAGGGTCCTAAGAGGATGGCTTTTTTTATGAGGAAGGAATCCATATCTATTACTTTTCAGAGCTTTTTCTTCCCTAGTGTATTTTGAGCTTGTTTTAGTTGGATAATGGTTGGACTCAATTATCTTAAAGGTCTTTTCCAGTCAAAACCATTCTGTGATTTTCTGTTCTATGAGACGAACTAAATACCTGCATTTGGCAGCAGAGATGAGAGAAAAGGAGGACAGGGTAAGGAATTAAGCCATAAACAAGACAGCCCAAGACAGCCCCTTGTTGTGATCTTCCTACTTTGTCACATCCTCATATTGTTTAGAGCACAGCACAATGAAATTGATGGTTTTGGCTGCTGTTGCTCCTGGTCCTTGGCTTTTGTCCTGGCTTCTGTAGGACTAAGAAGACCCCATCCACTGCCAAACTTGTAGGGGAGCTCATCAGCATCATCTGCCCTCTAAAAGCTTCTCCTCAGATGGGCAGAGGATGGACTTCAAGTCTCAGGTGTGTTACCATTGGGGGTTTCATGGGAGTAGATGGATATGGAAACCAAAGGCTGATGTTCAGTCCCCTGTTTGAAACAAAGAAACAATTAAAGACCTTAATACTAAACAGAGAGGAGCCACCCAAACACATTCTTTCCTAAGCAGGTATAACATAATGCTCAGGAAAAATTCTGAAATATTCTCAGCTATGATACCTAGAATAGATTTTCTTTGACTGTCTGCTGGCACTCACTAGGTAAGTAGCAGCTGCTGACTCCTTGTTAGCTGTTTCTTCTCTCTTTCTCAGATCTGTCTGCTCACCTGATCCTCCCTGTGGCCTGTTAACTCTATGTTCTGTACCACCCTCCTGGAAGATGGCTTCACGTTGCTGTTATCTCCTCTTACTTCGCAGTAGCTTCATTTGAGCTGCATGTTTCAACCAAATCCCCTGGGCTTCCCTCTCATTCCTTTAAACCTCTGTCCAAGTCCAGGAATAAGATAAGCAAAGAAAGTGCAGAACTGCCTTCCCTCTCTGATTCCTGTCTGTGGTAACAGGGTATTTGAGCAACCTCTAACCAGGTTGTAAGGAGAGGCAAGAAGAGGCACATCTCCAATTAAAAACTGCAGTCTCTCAAGTTCTTTAGTCTGTTATGCAATTTCTTCTAAGAATCATAGAATCATACACTGGTTTGGGTTAGAAGGGACCTTTAAAGGTCATCTAGTCCAACCCCTCTGCAGTGAACAGGGACATGCTTTAACTAGTTCAGAGCCCCATCTGAGCTGACCTGAAATGTTTCCAGGAATAGAGCATCTATCACCCCTCTCTGGCCAGCCAGGCCCAGTGTCTCACCATCCTCAGTGTAAAACATTTCTTCCTTCAGTTAAGTCTAAATCTGCCCTGGTTTAGTTTAAGAGAGTTTGAGAACAGAATAAACCTCCCACAATCCAGGAGGAAACAATTAAGGACCTGCAATGCCACCAGGACATACACAAGTCTATGGGGCTAGATGGGGTCCACCTGAGAGTCCTGAGTGAGTTGCTGGAGGAGCTTGCCAAACCACTCTCCATCATCCCCTGGTTGACAGGGGAGGTCCCAGAGAAGCAGAGGCTTGCCAGTGTGATGGGTATCTATAAGATGGGACAGATAAATACAAACCTGTTGCCTGCAACCTGTACTAGTGGGAGGTGTTCCTGCCTATGGCACTAGATGATCCTTGAGGTCCCTTCCAACCTTACCATTCTATGATTCTATGACATTGGTGCTGGGGAAGATTAGGGGGCAGTTAATCTTGAGTGCACTCACACAGCCTGTGCAGGACAACCAGGGGATCAGGCCCAGGCAGCATGGCTTTGTGAAAGGCAGGTCCTGACTGACCAAACTGATTTCCTTCTGTGTCGAATTGATGTGCTTAGTGGATGAGGGGGAGGCTGTGGGTGTTGTCTACCTGGATTTTAGTAAAGCCGTTGATACCATGTCCCACTGCATCCTCCTGGAGAAAATGGCTGCTGACAGCTTAAACTGATGCACTTTTCACTGGGTTTTGGGGCCAGTCTTGTTTAATATCTTTAGCAATGATCTGGATGAAGCGATGGAGCGTTCCCCCAGTAAGGCTGCAGGTGATGCCAAATTGGGTGGGAGAGTTGATCTACTCCAAGGTAGGAAGGCTATGCTGAGGTACCTGGACAGGCTGGGTCAATGGCCCAAGGCCAACTGTATGAGGTTTAACAAAACCACATGTCTGGTCTCGCACTTGGGTCACAGCAACTCCATGCAATGCTCCAGGCTTGGGGCGGAGTGCAGCAGAAAAGGACCCAGAGGTGCTGGTCAACAACTGGATGAATGTGAGCCAGTGTGTGCCCAGCTGGCCAAGAAGGCCAACAGCATCCTGGCATGTATTAGGATGACTACAACCAGAAGGAGTAAGGAAGTGATTGTGTCCCTGTACTAAACACTGGTGAGGCCTCACCTCAAATACTGTGTTCAGTTACGGAGCACTCACTACAAGAAGGTGCTGTAGCATGTCCAGAGAAGGGCAATGAAGCTGGTGAAGGGTCTGGAGAACAAGTCTTATGAGGAGTGCCTAAGGGGACTTGGATTGTTTAGTCTGGACCCTCTGCCTCTCTACAACTATCTGAAAGGAGGTTTTAGTGAGATGGGACTTAATCTCTTCTCCAAGTAACTAGCAATAGGGTGAGAGAAAATGGCTTCAAGTTGCACCAGTGGAGGTTTAGTTTAGATATTAGGAAAAAATTATTTATTGAAATAGTAGTCAGGGATTGGAATAAGCTGCCCAAGGAGGTGATGGAGTCACCATCCCTAGAGGTGTTCAAAAAACATATAGACATGGCACTTCAGGAGATGGTTTAGTGGGCATGGTAGTGTTGGGCTGCTGGTTGGACTTCATAACTTTAGCAGTCTTTTCCAATGTTAATGATTCTATGAAAACCATCACCCTTTGCCCTCTCACAAGAGGGCCTACTGCTCCTATTCAGGGAACAGGAAAGCTGAACCCGTGGGCAGGAGAGAAACACAGAATTAAGTGTGCTTATTTGGAGGTACACTGGAGTGGTGATGCTGCACAGGCTGAGGTTTTCTCCTTCATTCCAACCCAAAGTTTTGGTACAAGCTGGGACTTGCATGTTCTGTGCTGGTTTTTCCCCTGAGGGAAAGGAGTTGCAGACTCTGCTGAAGGAGTCTGAATCAGAAGTGATTCACTGCTTGTGAGATGCACAGATATTTCATGTGAGTGCTGTGAAACAACTTAAAAAGAACTAGAAGTGAAATATGAGGCTGGATGAAAGGGAAACACAGTGATCCACCCACTTTGAAGACTGGAAAAGACCATTGTGGCAGTTTAGTCAGGCCTCTCCCAGAGCACACAGCTCAGACTTGACTGAACTAACTCCTGCTGCAGAGCAAGAGCTGTGATCAGACTGGAACATACACATCAGGAGAAACTGCAGAACTTGATCTTAGAGGGAGAATGTAATGGGAAACTCCACCACTACCCTTGGGAAAGTAATTTCTTCTCCATTAAATATATGTTACTTGTTCTTGGTTGTCTTGGTTTGGCTCCTGACAGCCTGGCTTATTTGATGTTGGCAGGTTGCAGTCCTAACTTTGTTCCCTGGGCACAGGACTCTGAAAATCACTAAAGGCACCGCATGGATTTCTCATTTATTAAGCTAACTCCCTTGAGCCCTAAAGCCATGGGTGAACCAGGAGCCCTATCAGCACTCTTTAGCTCTTGATTGAAGGTGAGTGCCTGGTCTGTGACCTGATTTCACATGGAGGTGCACACAGCCTGCCCCTACCCCTGCTCTCTATGCTTCTGAACCAGAAAATCTCAAGAGAAATGGCTAGGCTGAAAGTCTCTTTATCAGAGATGAGGTTCCCTGGACTGAGACCTGAGGGTGTTTATCCTGAAGAAGAGCAGACTGAGAAGGGATCTTATCAGTGCTTATGAATATCTAAAGGGTGGGAGATAGAATGATGGTGCAAGATTCTTTTCAGTGATGCAGTGACAGGACAAGGGACAGTGAACACAAACTAGAGCCCAGGAAGTTGTAGTTGAAAATAAGGAAGAACTTCTTTACTTTGGTGTGGCAGAGCCCTGGAGCAGGCTGCCCAGAGAGCTGGTTGTGGAGTTTCCTTCACCGGAGAGATCCCGAACCTACCTGGTCCTGGGCAACCTGCCGTGGATGAGCCTGCTTTAGCAGGGCGGTTGGAGTTGATGATCTCCAGAGTTTCCTTCCAACCCTACCATGCTGGGGTTCTGTAATCTCCCCAAGACAGGTGGTAAGGGAATGAGAAGGCTACAACATCCGTGCTAGGTGGATGGATAGAATATCCCACCCTAATGAACACCTAGCAATTTGGGAACATTTTTGCAGGCTTTCCAGGATTTCAGTCTTGTGCTGTGGACTCAACTCCAGATGCGCTGTCCAAGGTGAGTCCTATTGGTGCTGAGCACAACGGTAATGAAACTTCCTGGGATAAAATGACAAGGAAATGTTCTGCAGTTTTCCTCTCCAGATCTGATTTTTATTTCATCTGAATGGCTCTATGCCTAATTGCCTGCCCATAGTGAAAACCATGTGTTGATTTTCAAGGGCTATAGAGCAGCACTTGGAGAACAATCAGTCAGATATTTTGTCACATCCCAGGCAGCCTTAGCAGCATTTGCCTGAAATGAAATGTAACATCTCTCCACAGCAGGCAATATTTTTGCTGATAATGCTGCTGTACAGCTTGCTAAATAAAAATAGGTCCCTCCTCTTTTTATTTATTTTTTTTCCCATTTCTTTCCTTTGGACATCAGTTAAAATCAACCTCCAAGCCCCTCTTGCATTAAGATGACACAGTACCCAGTACCAAACTGGAATCCAAAGTCATCCTTCACATTTGACTGTGCTCACATCAGGTCCTAGACTTGATTCAAAGCCATCCTGAGCTAATTGCTGCATTTTTGCATTCACGTACCCCAAAGCTAATCTAGTTTGGAAGAAGCTGTAAGAACATGGATACATACTTGGAAAGCACACATCTCTGTTAATGGTTACTGTGGATTCCTAACCTGCTGCAGCCTGCTTTGCCACGGGATAAACGTGGATGGTGTTCTGTCTTTTAAAGACTTCTCACACCTTGGGGCATTGAGAAGCTTTGGAGGATGCTGCATGCTAAGGGAAACCCTGAGGCCATCTGTTCTTAATATCAGGCTGCAGAAACATTTAACCTGTGGGTGTGATGGTGAAGCCCCTCAGATCCCAGCAACTCTCATACCATCAATTCTCCTGCCAGCATGTGGAAACTTCTCTGCCAGGCATTTACGGGGCAAAGAGTCCATGGGATGAAGGGTTACGCCATGCTCTGAGGTGCTCTGGAGGTTCTTCTGTCCTGAAGTTGCCAAAGACCAAACCACAGCACTTCTCTGTACCCCAAACCACTGCCAGGTGCAGCAAGAAAAGGCAGAGGCTAAAAGCAGAGTATGTTCTGACTGAAGTGGGATATTCAGATCACTGAAAGCCTGCATGGGGCCCTTTAAATGCAGCATAGCACAGAGTATTCCTGGACCTGCTCTACCAGCCTCCTTGGGGACCTTTGTCCTAGACACAGACCTGTCACAGGTATTAGGAAAGTCAACCTAAACAAAACATGATGGAAAGACAGGCACAAATGTGTCATCATCTGCTGCTGTTACAACCGGTGCTGTTACAATCTCCATTACTCCAACGCCCCACATGACTCAGTCTTTTAAGGTGTTTGTCCTCATGACACCCTGGTGAGGAAAGAAAAGTGTTGAAGATCAGCATGAACACTGAATCTGTGTTAATAATAGCAACCAGCATTCCCAGATGTGTCTGGTGGTCCTGAGGCCAGAAGCATCATGTGAAGTGTGACTGCTAACATGGTCCCCTGAATGGGACCACAAGTTAGTAGACACAGGCTGTGGCATGAGGTATACCCATGGGGCAGGACACATGACTCTTGCATATCTGTGTTTCCTCTTCCCAGCCCTAGAGCAGCTCAGTGATGGACAAGAGGAAATGGCCTCAAGTTGCACCAGAGGAGGCTTAGGTTGAACATTATGAACAACAACTTCTCTGAAAAGATTTTCAAGTTTGGAACAGGCTGCCCATGGCAGTGGTGAAGTCGACATCCCTGAAGGGATTTAAAATCCATGCAGACATGATTTAGTGGTAGTCTGGCAGTGTTAGGTTAATGGTTGGCTTTAGCAGGGGGATTGGACTAAATGATATGCAGAGGCCCCTTCCACACACACCCCCACCCCCACCCCACTGGCATTCTGTGATCTTACTTAGTTTCTTGGGCAGAGGTATACCCAGAGAAGCTATGTCTCATTTTTCTGCAGACATTGATCCCACTCCTACTGATCTCAGATTCATCCAGACACTCTAGGTAAGCACACAAATATTTTTTGTTGATTTTGCCTCAACTGTGTGACCCACCATCATTTGGGACATCTGTGACAGAGGGAAAAATGTATTCTGTGTCAGCAAGGTGGGACCCATGCTCACCGTACAGTCTCCTCAGGGCAGGGGTCTGTCTTCTGTTCATTTGTCTGCATTGCACATAGCTGTGGCCTTGTGTAAATAATGCATGACACGCTCAGTCATATTTTCTACATGTCCCTGCTTGCACAGATGGCTTCAACGGGAGAATGTCATTACTGATCATCAAAAGACAATAAACTCTTTGATTAGCAGAATGAAGAAGTGGTGTATTGCTGGTGGTGAGTAGGATCCTGTATGGGGTGGGTTGGGTTTTTGGTTTTTTTTATACCCAGCAAACTGATTTGATAAAACGTAGTTCCAGACATCACCTTATTTCAAGTTCAGTTACCTAGGAAACTGCAGGGGAGTTCTGGAAGGAGCTGCCCGCTCCTCTTGGAGCTATTACACACATCAGCTCTTCCTTCGGGAAGAGCAGAACACTGCTGGTGCTGACTTTCAGCCCTTTCATGCGGATGCAGGCTGTGCGTGCGCCGAGAGACACAAACGCCTGTGGGAGGCAGGCACATATATCATCCACACCTACCCCTGCGTATCAAACACTGCTCATTTAACTGTGAGCCTACATGTAGAGGTTGGAGCTATCTATAGCTATCTGTAGCATAGGAATGTATAGAGATACGCAGACGCACGTCTACACACACCCCCCCACGCAGAGTCGCTGCTCTGTACTGCTGTGCTTCTGTGTGGAGCTGCTGCCTCTCGTGAAGTGACTGGTTATCAGGGCTTCCACAAAGTGCTAATTCTATCTGAGGGTTTGAGGTAATGTGATCTGGGTTATTCTTTTCCAGGGGACTCATCTATTGAAGCCGAGTTCAACTTTGGGACAAGAAGGCTTTGCACTCTGCTCTGCCTTTTTCCCACGTATCACAGAACCACAGAAACATTCAGGTTGGAAAAGACTCCCAAGATCACCAAGTCCAGCCATTATCCCTACTCTACAAAGCTCACCCTTAAAATACATCCCAAGTACCACATCCAAATTACTTTCAAACACATCCAGGGTTGGTGACTCAACCACCTCCCTGGGCAGCCCATTCCAATGCCTGACGGCTCTTGATGAGAAAAAATGTTTCCTAATATCCCATCTAAACCTACCCAGTCACAGCTTGAAGCTGTTCTATCACTATTTACCTGTGAGAAGAGACCAGCAGCAACCTCTCCACAACATCCTTTGAAGTAGTTGTAGACAACAATGAGGTCTCTCCTCAGCCCTCTCTTCCTCAAACTAACCAGTCCCAGCTCTCCGCATAGGATTTATTCTCTAGGCCCTTCCCCATCTTCATTGCCCACCTCTGCACTTGCTCCAGTGTGATTAGTTGGGGATCTCATGTCTGCAAAACTAGCCCCACAGTCTCAGAAGCACAACTGGTTTGACAAGAGTTAGTATACTTTTCCAACTTTCCTTTAAGGCAAAAAGATCTCTGCCTACCATTCTGTGGAAGCTCTGTTTTTCTGGTCTCAACCAGTAGAAAAGGAAAACAAAACAAAACCAAACAAACAAAAGAAAAAACAAACAAACAAACAAAAAACCCCACAAAACCCCCACAACATAACATGTTTTCTTTTTGGTTTCAGCCTCCTCTTTTTCAAACTAACCAGTCCCAGCTCCCTCAGTCGCTCTTCATAAGATTTATTCTCCAGGACTTTCCCCAGCTTTGTTGCTCTCCTCTGCACTTGCTCCAGCACCTGCACATCCTTTTTGTAATGAGGTGCCCAAAACTAAACACAGTACTCGAGGTGTAGCCTCAGGAAAGCCAAACACAAAGGGACAATCACCTCCCCTACTCCTGCTGCACACAGCATTTCTAATACAAGCTAGGATGTCATTGGCTTTCTTTGCCACCTGGGCACACTGCTGGTTCATACTGAGTTGTTTGTCTGTTACAACTCCCATGTCCCTTTCTGCCAGACAGCTTTCCAGCTACACTGCCCCAAGCCTACAGTGTTGCTTGGGGTCATTGTGGCCCAAGTGCAGAACCTGGCATTTGGCCTTATTGAAGCTCATGCCATTGATGTTGGTCCATCCATCCAATCTATCCAAGTCCCTCTGTAGAGCCTCCCTACCCTCCTGCAAATCGAAACTGCCACCCAACTTGGTGTCATCTGCAAACTTACCAATGACACACTCTGTGTCTTCAAATCAAGCCCTTGAAGAGCAGCTCTGGTACTTGTCAAAGTGTTGGATGGTAAGAAGCCTAAGCACCACAATTATTTGGTGAAATGCTTGATTTCTAGGTGACGCTGCTTTAGCACAGGGATTGGACTAGGTGATTTCCAGAGGCCTCTTCCAGCCCAACCATTCTATGGTTCTGTGGTTTAAGCAGATTACCATTATGTCTCTCAGGTGT
Source organism: Eubucco bourcierii (assembly GCA_013396675.1). Lineage (NCBI taxonomy): Eukaryota > Metazoa > Chordata > Aves > Piciformes > Ramphastidae > Eubucco > Eubucco bourcierii. The sequence continues at coordinate 220,804 of VWZE01007971.1, forward strand.
GAGATATTCAACTGTCTGTGAGCTCAGTGCTTGGCTGAAGGTGAAACGTTTTACATGAACAGCTGGAGAGCAAAATGCCATTTCCTTCCTTCCACCAGGGTCCGGTAGCTTTGCCTCCCGGTGGGGATGCAAACTCACACACTGCCAACTCGTCTACTGTTGTTTAGCATGGGTAACACTGACTGGAGATAGTTCTTGTTTAGTAAAACAGCCCTGTCAACAAGAAACACCATTTCCCCCAAGCCATCTTTCAGCAGTTTTCCAGAGCTAGGGATTGGTTTCAATGTTTTCTTTTACAAGAATCACAGAACCAAAGACTCATTTTGGAAGAGATCTTTAAGATCAAGTCCTACTGTTAACCCAGTACTGCTAGGTCACCACTACATCATGTCACTCAGCACATCTACACACCTTCTAAATCCCTCCAGTGATGTGGGCTCCACCGCTCCCCTAGATAGCTTGTTCTAGGGCTTGACAAACCTTTCAGTGAAGAAATCTTCCATATTATTTAACCTAAAACCTCCTCTGGTGCAACCTGAGGCCGCTTCCTCCCATGCTATCACTTGTTACTTGGGTGAAGAGACTGACATTCACCTCGCTTCAACCTCCTGTTAGAGAGTTGTAGAGTGAGAAGGGCTCCCCTGAGGCTCCTTTTCTCCAGGATAAACAAACTCGATTCTCCCAGGTTCCCTTCTCACAAGACTTGTGCTCTAGACCCTTTACCAGCTTTGTTGCCCTTCTTTGGCCATACAAGTGCACATTCCACCCTGTGGAGCCTAACATTCATTTCATGAATAGGAAAATAAACTCTCCTGTGCATATCCCTATGATGAACTTGCTCTCTATCATAACCCATGTAGCCATCTGCAGGTATCAGCAGCCCTCTACCCTGTCTTTCATCAGCTACAAATATTGTGGTTACTCTGGAAGAAAGAAAAAAACAAACCCAAAATGTTGAGAAGGTACAAACAGTCAGAGAGGATGCCCTGAGGTAACATGGTAGGAAATATTCTGTCTGAAACACAAAGTCTACCCTGATTGTAATGGACTGCCCAGGGAGGTGGTTGAGTCACTAACCCTGGATGTGTTTAAGTCATTAGATGTGGTGCTTGGGAATACAGTTTAGGGTGAACCTTGTAGAGTAGGGTTATCAGTTGGACTTGATGATCCTGGGGGTCTTTTCCAACCTGAATATTTCTGAGATTCTGTTTCTGTGATTCTGATGGATTTTGAGGTACAATGTAAGTTATTTACAGGAGGTCACCATTATCTGTTTCTTTTGTTCTCCTCCTGTGTGGAAACTTAGAGAATCAAATTCACAAAAGGAACAGGAAGTGAAACCCTTCTGCCCCTCTCCCCAGTCTCTGTAACCTGCATTTCTTTGGTAAGGTGCAGCAGCATAACTTCAATGTATGGGCTGGAGCAGTGACCTCCAAACATCCACCCACGTGGAGGAGGGCTGTGTCTGGTTTTTCCTCTAGCATCTACCTGTCCTTCTGACCTGACTGGCTGGAATCTTAGCTCACAGTCACAGACACTAGCGCAGAAAGCATCAGAAAACATCAAAACTGTTGAGCCATACTGTGTTGACAGTCAAAAAATTACCAGGGATATCTACCTGTCCAGCAGGAAGAGCCCCAACATGGTGAATCACACCTTGGAGAGTACATATGTTTGAGACACATATGCAGAGTATCTAGAGGATGGTTTCTAACCCATTGCATTGCATTCTTGCTTACTACCGACAAAACATCTGCTGTCCACGCAGAAAAGATCCTGATGAGGTTTCTCCCAGGTGCACACTTGTGGTGTTGAAGCTATTAGGGTTCGCAGGTCAGTTGTCGACCTATTTAATTTCTGCCTCTCTAGACAGCTAGACAGATAGTCCAGCTCAGTTGAAGGGCCAGTTTGGTGAATGAGTAACCTTTACTTCTGTCAACCTGTCAGCACTGGCATTACTGACATTTATTTCACATTCCTCAGTCTCATACAGGATCCTGTAGTTCCTTGTAGCTCCCTTGTAAATTGTTGTGTATCATTTCGAGGACAAACTTGGCTCATGTCCATAATCCATACTACCTATGTCTATGCGTGCATGCATTCATATATATGCACAAAGACCTGTATATAAAGTTCTCTCCATACATGGACATTCAGAAGAGCACCTATGTGTGTTTCAGATGCTTAAACAGCTAATGTGGAGATGATAGACAGAGGTTTTTCCTTCATCATCTACCTCCAGGATGAAGCAGGATATTTTTAGCAGCACTGAGTGATGCTGAGGGAAAGAGCAACAGCCTGTCCAGATCAAAATCTCTGCAATGTGTCTTTCACTTCCTGGGGCAACAACACATGCAGCTGTGGACCTGCTTTTATGAATAGATGTTCAGAGAGAGTATTTGGTTGTAACAACCGTACCAGTGCCTGGGACTTTTCCCTGGAAACTTTTATAGGTGTCAGACATTTCAACTGAGTTTGTCTCATGTTCTGCCTACCAGCATCTCTGGAAATACTTGCTTTCCTGGCTACCTGTAAGCCACTGCTCTCTATCACAGAATCCCAGCATGGTGGGGGTTGGAAGGAACCTCTGAGCATCATCTGGTCCAACAGCCTTGCTAAAGCAGGGTCATCCACAGCAGGTTGCCTAGGATTGCCATGTCCAGGGGGATTTGGAATGTCCTTCAGAGTAGGAGACCCCATGACCTCTCTGGGCAGCCTGCTGCAGGGATACAACACCTTCGCAGATAGATTCTCTCCATTAGTTCCCTCTCTTGCTTGAGCAGGGGAGCCCAGAACTGGACACAGTGGTCCAGATGTGGCCTCACTAGGGCAGAATATAAAGGGAGGAGAATCTCACTCGGCCTGCTGGCCACACTTTCCTCAACATGCCACAGGAGACCGCTGGCCTTCTTGGACACATTACCAGCTCACAATGAACTTGTCCACCAGCGCTCCCAGGTCCTTCTCTGTAGAGTTGCTCTCCGGCAGGTCAAGCCTTCATCTGTACTGCTGCTGAGGGTTGTTCCTCCCCAGGTGGAAGACTCTACATTTGCCCTGTGTACCAATATTCTGGAGTATGTTATGTTTGCTTGGATACATTTCTTATTTGCAGTACTGAAAATGATGAATAGAGAAGCTTTGGCAACAGCCAGACTTGTGATAATTGTCTGAGCTGTAAAAGCTGCTGGTGCCTCACAGAGATGGTGGTAGCAGATGAATCTGTGTCTATGTTATCCTGCTTCTCTAACATCCCCAAAGCCTGGCTCCTTTTTTTGACAACATTACAAAAGCAGTGTAAAAAGGAGAGAAACACAGTTAGAGAGAGTAAACCATTTACTCACTTGGATAACTGACTCAAGGTGTAGATGATGCTGAAAAGACAGAAGACTGGCCAGAGGGCTGTAACGTCTAGGAATGCTTTTTTCTTTCCAGCTGACATTTTTCATGTCCTATGCCATACAGTGTGTCATCCAGTACATCTCCTCTGCCAAGAAATCTATGCAGGCAACAGAAGAAGGTCCCAAACTGCAACAGCTCCTTCACCCCAGACCCACAGTCTCAACAACTTTACTGAGAAGAACCAAGAGCAAAAAGTGAAAGCAGAAATTTAATCCCTTCCTCTCAACTGGGATTGGAGTTGGCTTCTTGAGATACTGGATGTCTCTGAAGCTCCAGTCAGTGGCCCAGCCTCACCGTGACCAGGGACTTGGGCTCCATCCTTAGTCTGAAACCACTGGTGTTACCTGTGAGATTGAGATGCCACCTAACCTTTTCCGCCCTACACTCCTGTTTTCATTTCTTTATAACTTAGTCTGAACATAAAAGATTTGTTTTGGTAAGATGGCCACAGGGTGGACGCACAGGCCCAGACCTACCTACTCCATTTCAGGAGCAACATGCTTCAAATGGAACAGGAATGGGGCAGAGACACCAGTAGAAACAGAAGCAGCAGACTGCCTGTCTTCTGAGAGAAGGTTGAAGTTGTTTTGTTTAGCCTAGTAACTAAAAAGCTGACAAAAGATAGAATTGCAAATACCTCAGAGGAAGAAAAGAGTTTCTTTAAAAAAATCTGCTGGGTAGCAAATGGGTTTTAAATATCTGGGAGTCAGTCTAGACTAGAAATGAGAAGCTCTTTCTACTGTCAAAGTGGTGAGGTCCTTATGTAGGCTCTCATGTTGCCTGGACCTTGGATTGCATGACCCCTCCCAGGGCTGCATTTCTAAGATATTGGAACACAATTTGTGAATGCTGAAGTTGTGGATATCTCGAGTGTTCAAAAATCACTTCATTCAGTGGCAAGGTTATTTGCCATCTCTGATGCTTTTCCTTAGCAGTGCTGTGGAAAGAAATGTAGCATTGTTTTAGCTCTGCTCAAGTATTAAGGCATGAGCATATTAGAAACATCCAGCAGAGAAATAAATTATCTCCTGTTTACTGCCTTGTCATGCATACTGCATATATTATTTTTCTCAAGGAAATGTTTAATAACAGTGTATTTGGAGAACACATCTTCTGAAAACACAGTGTGTCACCATGTAATTGAAGCCTGTATTTTAACATTAGATACAATTTCTAACTTTTCTTCAACTGATCTAGCTTCTGACTGCTTGAGTTTTCATCTGGGGTTCATTAAGAAGAGTGTGGCCAGCAGATTGAGGGAGGTTCTCCCTTCTCTTTACTCTGTCCTACTGAGGCCACATCTGGAGTATTGTGTTCAGTTCTGGGTTTCCCAGTTCAAGAGAGACAGGCAACTACTAGAGACAGCCCAACAAATGTCTACAAAGATGCTCAGGGGCCTGGAGCATCTCTCTGATGAGGAAAGGTTGAGAGACCTGGGAGTGTTTTGCCTGGAGAAGAGCAGACCAAGAGGGGATCTTATCAATGCTCCTCAATAGCTAAAAGATGAATGTCAACAGAATGGAAGCAGACTCTTTTCGGTGACACTCAGGCAACAGGCACAAACTGGAACCCAGGAGGTTCCATCTGAACATAAGGAAAAACTTCTCTTGCGTGAGGGTGCCAAGCCCTGGACTGGGTTGTCCAGAAAGGTTGTGGAATCTCCTTCTGGAGAGACTCCAAACACACCTGGACATTGTGATCCTGGGCAACCTGCTGTGGGTGACCCTGCCTTAGCAGGCAGATTGAACTACATGATGTCCAGAGGTTCCTTCCAACCCCCACCATGCTTGGACCCTGTGATTCAGTGAAAGAGATTTTCCAGAGTGCTGCTATACCACTAAGAGAATAGAAAGTTTGCACAGTGGTAGGTAATGAAAGCTAACAATATAAAAAGAGTTGTTTTCTAGGCAAGTCATAACTAGATTGTTTTGAGCTGCATTTTGCTAAATCCACCTGCAAGAGCTTGATACCACTAAAAGATGGCAGGGAGTTTCAGCACTGCTTAAACATCCTTAAAAGCAATTATTTTCAAATATGTCATCTGCGCTAGCTCTCGATGAGGATTAACTGCATGACAGCCTTGAACTTTTAAGAGCAAGTGAGTTTTAAATTATGAAAGAGCAGGAGGAAAAGGTGAGACTAATTTTTACCATACAGAAACATGTAAAGTTTTTCAGTGCATCATCATTCATAGTCTGTTTGCAAAAATCAGGAGAATTATGCCCCTCCTCTGTTTTTGGGGTTTTTTCCCTTTTGTTTTACTCCCTAAAGAGAAACAAAATCACACTTTGTGATTGTATGGTGTAGACTAATTTTGAATGAACCATTTATCATATTTTGAAAGTTAATCTCCCTCAAGTAGCCCAGGAGTAATATTCTGTTAATTGCTTTGTGAGCATTAAAATGTATTCTTACTTCAAACTGCATGGCCCAGCACATGGATCACACATAGCTCGGGCTGCTGTGCAGAAAGGCTCTCGTTTAGACTTGCTCCTATGGAGCCCACAGTCACTGCTAAATCTTGTGCCACATTTTGGAGAGCAGGAAGTCAGAGATGGCACCTGCAGAGAGGAACAGACAGGACAGGTGATCCTAAACTTACCTACAAGGGATTCCATCCCATGGACATCATCTTCAAGATAAAGGATCAAGCCTCTTCACAGTATCACAATATCACCAAGGTTGGAAGAGACCTCAAAGATCATCAAGTCCAAGCCAATACCACAGACCTCAAGACTAGACCATGGCACCAAGTGCCACATCCAAATGCACCTTGAACACCTCCAGGGACGGTGACTCCACCACCTCCCTGGGTAGCCCATTCCAGCAGTCAATGACTCTCAGTGAAGAACTTTCTCCTCACCTCGAGCCTAAACTTCCCCTGGCATAGCTTGAGACTGTGTCCTCTTGTTCTGGTGCTGGTTGCTCTTCTTCAGTTGCTGGTGTTCAAGGAGGACTCCGTCAGTTCTGCCTTTAACCTTAATCCATGTGTTCCTGAATCAATTTCCATAATCCAGTTCCTGGATCTAGTTTTTGTCTGCCAGTCAGGGGCTTCTCCAGTGACTGCCCACAGCATCACTAGTAGCAGTGGTATCATTCCCATCAGGAGGCTGGGTTTGATATTGATTTTGTAAATATTGGTATATATTCCATTTTGTTATTTCAGTTTTAACTTTAGCATTCTTTCCCAACCCATCAGTGCTTATTCCCATTGCCCTTATGCCTGTTCTCTTCCCTCTGTGAAGGGAGAGGGATTCATAGTGTCTGTCACTTGTCTGGTGGCCAGCTCAGCATTGTCTGGTGGCCAGCTCAGCATTAACCCTTGACAGATCTGTAGGAGAGTGAGCCTGTGTCATACCTAAGGCTTTTGAGAGTTGTGGGGGTCACTTGGTCACTTTTGGCAAAATAATATTGGACAAGGTGGGCAACACGATGGTTTCTGTGCAGCAGCTGGAGCTGTTTCCTCAGGGCTTGAAAGCTCAGGCACAGCATCCAGCCATAGCAACTTCAAATTCATTACCAGGCATAAAGGGAACAACAAGAGTTGATTCTGTGCATTAGTCCACAGCAGCTGTGAGATAAGTTACATTAATTTAAATGTCACAGAAAGATGTTTGGCTGACATATGCAAACTCGTTAAGATCACTTAATCCTAGCATTCTAAGAAAAGGTGGTGATCTCAGCAGACTGGAATAGGATGGGAAGTCCTCACCACATGAGACAAAAGAGAGAGGACAGCTCCTCAGCCCAAGAGGGAAGTCCTGTGTTTGAGGTGGAAAGGTGAACTACAAAGCCTTTCCCTTTCCAGACCACCTTGTCATAGCCTAAGCAATGAAAAACAGCGTAATGCTCGAGGTACTGGGCTGCCACAGGGCATGGGGATTAGGATGCCACAGGGCACAGGGACTAAACTGGTACACATCATCCTCCAATTTCACGCCCCTCAGAAACAGGAGCATATTCAGGTAGAGAAAATTCAGAAGTTTTCTCTTTGCAAAAAGATTCTTGAACTGGATCCATCCCTTGAGTTGAAGGTGTCCCTGCTCACTGCAGGGAGGCTGGACTGATGACCTATAAAGGTCCCTTCCCACCCAAACCATTCTATGATGCTATATGAATTAGATTTAAAAAATTAAAAAAAAAAAAAAAAGGAAAAAAAAGGTTTAGTGTTATTCTGGCTTTCTAGCACACCAATAGCTCTTTCAATTTCCAGAGCTGGCCTGAATGCTGCAAATTAAGTGGGTGGTCACTGCCTGCTTCATGGTGAGCTCAGGTTTTTGGATCTGTAGAACTGAATTGACAGATCAGAAAATAAAGTTTTCTTTATTTTTAGCTGACAAGTGTGCTGATGGCCACTTCCCTTTGATTTGACACATATGGACATTTCAGTTGGCAATCATCTACCAAAATACATGTCAGCCCTGGCTAATGACCTAACCTCATCAATAATCTTGTGACATCTTCTCCACATTGTCAATGACATGAGCCTGTGAACTTCCTGCAATAACTCCTTCATGTTTTTAAATCCCAGACTGCCAAATGCTTGGCCCCAAAATGTCATTCCTTTCTCACAAGTATGTTCCAGATGCTGAGAGAGCTTCCTGTGATGCTCCCTCCATTTTAGCCCTAGGAGCTGATGGGAAAAGATGTGGCAAATGTCACAGAAAGAGATATGTGCTCTCTGTTTCCATCTGTAACATCATTCCAGGCCAGAGGCTGTCCTTTCCTCTGCCTTTCTCTAGACCCAAAATGGAGGCATGCTGCTTTACAGCACTACAGGTTGAGAAAGGTGATGTCTTTGCACCTATATTTTTTCAATATATCTTAATAACAAATATCACAGATATTAATAATTATTAATGGTCCTCAATAACTCTAGATCCTTATTTTCTCTACATCTGTGATGATTAGGGATCTGCAGTTTTGCACTCTGAGCAGCCTCATTGCTTCTGGTGAGGAATTCTAGCCTTTTGTATACACTACAGCCTTTAAACCTGGTTCAGAGAACCCTGCAGTACATGGTTGCCTCATCATACTCATGTCTATATGATGTGAAGAATGCCACCAGCTACGAGAGAAGTAAACGGTGAGCAAGATGTTTGCAAGGTAAGTTCTGGGATCTCCATGCAACACTCCTCAGTCACTATTTGAAAGACATTTTCCAGCCTGATCTTTCACTGAAATCACAGAATCATAGAATGGTAAGGTTGGAAGGGACCTCAAAGACCATCTAGTTCCAACCCCCTGCCATAGGCAGGGACACCTCCCACTAGCACAGCTCACTCAAGGCCTCCTCCAACCTGGCCTTGAACACCTCCAGGGAGGGAGCATCCACAACTCCCTGGGCAACGTGTTCCAGTGTCTCATCTCCCTCACTGGAAAGAACTTCCTCCTAACATCCAGTGTAAATCTCCCCTCTGCCAGTTTAAACCTATTTTTGAATCCTTTTATTCAGTTTACATTTGTTCCTGTCACAGGGCTATTTGCCCAATAAATGAAACAGTCAATAAATGCAGTGGCCATATAAATCTTCTGCATCACTAATTACCTTAAAAATGAGGAAAGTTTTATTCTGCCTCCTTTATTTCCTCTGATAGTTGTAACAGCAGTAGCTGATCTGGCTGAGAGTCCCAGTAGTCTGTCTTCAACTATTGCCCTCCACAGTGTCACAGGGAGAGAGAACACGAAAATCAGGCATGTGTAGAGCAATTTTTCTCATGAAAGAACATCTTAATATAGAGCAATGAGAAGCTGTGGGACTTCCTGACCTGGATGCTGCACACCTTTCTCTTGGTTGATGTTCTTCTGCCATTGTGGAGAAATGTCCCCTGGGAGCCGCTGTCGTGTGACTGCTAACACTTGGCAGTTGCTCCTCTGCGTGAGCTATGGGGAATCTCCATCACCGTGCAGCCATCTGAACCTCACTTCTGTGAGATCCCAAAGGCCTCTGCAAGGTTTGTTTATTATTAGCCTCATTTATCTTTCTCATGACTGATTTGGAATATAAGGAAAGCAGATCCTATTTAAAAATTCATGCGTTACTGTCTAAGACAGAGAGCCGAGTGTGGAGTAACCCATACTTCATCCTCGTGCTATTAAAGAACAAGAATTAATTTATTTTACACCAATGAGTTCAGCACAGTCAAACTAAATTTGAACATGTGGTGGAGGGATGACATCTGCTAGATTAAAGATGTCACATGTGGGTCCAGGATATTTTACGAAACTGATCAGGGAGTTGTTTCTAACAGAACAAAGCACTTTGTTGTTCTGCTAGGGATGTATTTCCGGTTTGTGGTGCCACTCTGAACCATTCCTCTGAGCTGAGTGGCCCAAAGCAGGTGGTTGTAGATGACCTATACACAGGGGTCCTACCTGTATTTCTCCGGTGCACTAAGGAGAGTATGGTCAGCAGGCCAAGGCAGTTCTCCTCCTCTGTCCTGCCCTAGAGAGGCCACATCTGTAGTACTGGGTCTAGTTCTGGGCTCCCCAGTTGAAGAGAGACAGGAAACTAGTGGAGAGAGCTCAGCAGAGGCTATGAAGAAGCTGAAGGGACTGGAGCATCTGTCTGAGGACAAAAGGCTGAGAGACCTTGGGCTGTTTCATCTGAAGAACAGACTGGGAGGGGATCTTCTCAGTGCTCATGGGTAGCTAATGGGCAGGTGGCAAGAGGATGGGGCCAGACACTGTTCAATAGTGGGAAGTGATAGAACAAGGGCCAACAGGTACAAACTAAAACACAGAAGGTTTCAACTGAACTTAAGGAAAATCTTTTTTGCTGAACCACTGGAGCAGGATGTTCAGAGAGGTTGTGGAGTCTCCTTTTCTGGAGGGATTCCAAACCTGTCTGGACATTGTGATTTTCGGTAACCTGCTGTGGGTGACTGCCACGGGTTGAGTTTTATCTGCTGTTGTTACTCATATTATGCTACAGTCATGCCAGCTTCAAAAAATTAAAGTACTGGCTTGAGGAAAGTTGTATGGGACTGTAGCATGAGAGGCTTCCTCTTCCAGTTGCTGCTTCCGGGTTCCCTGTGTTTTGGGGTGTTGTCTGTTCTACTGTGTTGGTGGTGGGACAAGGAGGGATGGGGGAGTAGCTTTCTGGTTTGGGCTTTTGGCTGGCTTGATTCTGCTTGCTGCTGCTGCCTTGCACTGTACTTCTGCAAATAGGCTAAGGTAGCTGTGCATCTTGTGCTACGAGTAACAGATTTTGCTCAGTAAACTCTTATCTCACTCTTTTTGTCTCAATGTAGAGGGGTTTTGTGTGTTGTTTTCCCCTCACTTCTGTGTGGGGGAAACAGAACCTGTTAGTTCTGCTTAACCTGTTGATTTTTTTGCATTATATTATCACACTGACCCTGCTTTAGCAGCAGGGTTGGACTAGGTGATCTCCGGAAGTGCCATGCCCTGTTTTGCAGTGGGCATTCATTGACATTCTAGCACACAGGACTGAACAGTGACAGAGCTTTTAGGCTCCCATTGCACTCAATTTCTAAGAAGAATCATTACAAAAACAAAGGTCTTTTTAAAACACACCCAAAAGAAATCAAATTTCACATTAAAAAAGCACAGTGGAGGTTGACCTTTCTGTGTCTTCTGCCATGATTCCTCACTAGAGCTTTATATGGTGTTTGTGGTCATGCTGGTTTATTATTCCCACTACCCTGCTTCTGCTTTCTAGGCATTAAAAACAGCAAAGTTAAGAAGCACAAATTGTATTTATAACTGGTTGACCTACCCTTTGCAGACAGCAAGTGCATTCCTGGGTAATTCAAAAAGATGAAAAAAAGGTAAGGTCAACGATCAACTCTTTTTGTGGTTTGACCCATCATAACATTTGCTCCTGAGCTCTTGGGACCAGAGTCCTTTCACATACCAGCATCTGGGATTTGCAGATTGAGCACAGATCAAGAGTTTTATCATCATGGGGCATTCCAGACTCACCTTCCACCCTGACTGGATGATCCTTAGTGGATTGATGAGCAATTTAGGGCACAGAGCACTCTGAGCACAAGGACTAGGAACTTCCCATTCAACTTTTCAGCCAATATTAGCAGTACAGAGATACCCAGAAGAGAAATACGCCACAGCACAAGTTCTTTAGGGGCAGTAAGGAGAAGCCCACAGCCAAAGTAGCAGAAGGACATAAGGACATTACCTGGCTGCCCAGTGAGGTTGTGGAGTCTTTTTCTCTGGAGAAATTCCAAACCCACTTGGGTTTGATGCTGGGCAACTTGCTCTGGGCAACCCTGATTTAGCAATGGGGTTGGACTAGATCATCATGTTCAGTTCTGGGTCACTCAATAAAAGAGGGACATTGAGGTGCTGGAACATGTTCAGAAAAGGGCAATGAGGCTCATGAAGGGCCTGGAGCACATGGTCTGTGAGCGGCATCTGAGGGAGCTGAGATTGTTCAATCTAGAGAAGAGAAGGCTGAGGGTAGACCTCATCTCTCTCTACAACTACCTGAAGGAAGGTTGGAGCAAGGAGGGGACAGCCTCTTCTCCTTGGTGGCAAGTGACAGGACTAGAGGAAATAGTTCCAAGCTGCACCAGGGGAGGTTCAGGCTGGATGCTAGGAAATATATCTTTGCAGAGAGGGTTATCGAACACTGGAATGGTCTTCCCAGGCCAGTGGTGAAGTCCCTGTCCTTAGAGATGTTTAAGCAGTGTGTAGACCTGGTGCTTAGGCACATGGTTTAGTGTTGTTCCTTTTGTGCTGGGGTGAAGGTTGGACTGCATGATCTTTGAGGTCTCTTCCAACTGGATGTTTCCTGTGATTCTGTAATTCTGTGATCTCCAGAGATTCCTTTCAACCCCTACCATTTCATGAACCAGATTTCCCTTTCCCCAAATCTCCAAAGTAAAATTTTAGAACCCTTCCATGAGCTAGCTGAATAAAAGATCTTCCCTTAGGATGCTCAGCATATTTGTTACATTGCTCTCAGTCGTCCAAGATAATGAAGCATGTATCCCAGGACTTGCCTGCACTTGAAAGTTATCACTGATGAAGGCAAGGCACAAATATAAAGTGCCGTTGATGTTTCTTAAGAGCAACTCAAGGGTTCAGTTAAGCAGGAAAAACTCACTCTGATTTTGCAATAACAGCATCCACACAGGGTGTTAATAGATGATTGAAAACAACTCAGCAAGGAGACATGACGTAGGCAGATCAGCCACACACACTCAAACCTCTCCCAGAGGGTTCTAGATGCCCTTGCCAACAGTAGGAGAGCATTTCAAGCAAGTGCTACTGATGTTCCTATGGAATATTTCAGTTAATGCTATAGATAGAATTATTAAAAAGTTCTGGTTGGAAGAGACCTTTAAGATCATCAAGTCCACCTATTAACCCAGCATTGTCAGGACAACCCTAAACCATATTACTCAGCACCACCTCTACAGGGCTTTTCAATCCCTCTGGGGATGAGGACTCCACCACTGCCCTGAGCAACCTGTTCTGGGGCTTGACAACCCTTCTGGGCAAGAAATGTTTCCTAATGTCCAACTTAAACTTCCTCTAGTGCAACTTGAGGCTGTTCCCTTTTGTCCTATCCCTTGTTACATGGGAGAAGAGATTGATTCCCACCTCACTCCAATCTCACTTCAGCTTCAAGTCTGCACCATGGTTTGCAGTAGGTGAGCAGCAGTTACTTTAAACCATTTGGATTAGTTGAGCTCTCCACTAAGAATAAAAGCTGGTGTGTTCACCTGCTGAGCAGCCAAGCAAATTAAAATGTGTTTGTCAAAATGTTCCAGCTGCAAATGAAAGCCCAGAGCTGGATGAGGCTTGTCCACAAGTGCCTGTGATTGCTGATGGCATTGCTGTTTCTAGCAGGTTGTTGTCAGGCAACAAAACTATGAGGGAACGTTTAGGTTTCATATGCTGTTGCCTTATCTTTCACTTGTGCAAATTTTGAATGATACTACCCTTTGCCTGTCATTGTTCCTGCTTAGTAGAGGTACTTGAGAAGCCAACTGAGAGGATCTCTCCTTGCATAGCCTCACACTCAACTAGCAAAGCAGTTCACCTCTCTTGACTTGCAGCTATTCCCATTATGCAGCCAAGGGCACCAGGCATTCATTCCTCAAGTGTCCTTCAGCAAGATATCCTTGGAGAAAAAACAAAACAAAAGAGAGAATTTGGCTTTCCTCTATAAGTTTCATGCTCTTAGCCTAATCCATAGAACTTCAAAAAAGAATAATGTCTAACCTGTTCAGAAAAGGTTCAAGAGAATTAGGTTTCTGGTCTCCAATTGATATGCAGGAATGGAAAAACACTCTATCCTTGATGTGATTCAAGTGCCTGTGGGAAATACTTCTGGTTTCAGGCCATCTTTGGCCACTTTGCTCCTTTCAAGCCATCACAGCTATCTACAGAGATGGTTATAGACACCTGCTGGCTGATGCTCAGATGAAAGCAGATACCTCCAGAAGGCAATGTCGGGCTGGGCACTGTACTTGTGAGGGACATGGAGGTCCTACCCGGACTTGTGTCAGCTGGGCATGTGTCTGTAACTGCCTGTGTGCCAGCTCCTAACAGCGCAGCACCTGCACAATACGGGTGCAAGTGGAAATCTTTCGTGAAGAAAACCTTGTTTTCTGTGAGGCTACCAGAGCAGTGGAGTGGGCTACCCAGAGATGTTGTGGAGTGTCCTTCTCTAGAGTGGTTCCTAACCTGCCTGGATATTGTGATCCTGGGCAACCTGCTGTGGGTGACCCTGCTTTAGCAGGAGGTTTGGACTAGACAATCTCCAGAAGTCCTTTTCAACCAGCGCCATGCTGGGATTCTGTGAAGTGAAATACTACAAAGCAAAACAGAGGTTCTTGAAATATTGCAAATGGAAGGTTTCTAGCAACAGGCAAGTGCAAGTACTGAAGCACTGTACAGTGAAGCACTGTACAGTGAAGCATTTGGATAACACAAACCCCTTTAAGCCTCATAAAAATCATGTAGCAATAGACTAGGGCTTGGGCACAACCTACACTCTGGGTACACCCTGAGTTTCAAACTATCCTGCATTTTTGGCACACAGCAGTTCATAGGAAGGCCTGAGCTTCTCTTTCTGAGTTTCATTGTGTGGGTGATCTACCATCAGTAGGAAAGATTAAAGAGCTAAAAACACCTAAATCACAAAATCAGGTTGAAAGGGACCTCTGGAAAGCATCCAGTCCAACCCTCCTGCTAAGCAAGGTCACCAACAGATTGTCACCCAGGATCATAATGCCCAGGTGTGTTTAGAATCTCTTCAGAAGCAGCCTGTTCCAGGGCTCTGACACCTTCACAAGGTAGCTTTTCCTTATCATAGAATCATAGAATGGTAAGGTTGGAAGGGACCTCAAGGATCATCTAGTTCCAACCCCCTGCCATAGGCAGGGACACCTCCCACTAGTACAGGTTACTCAAGGCCTCATCCAATCTGGCCTTGAACACATCCAGGGAGGGAGCATCCACAACCTCCCTGGGCAACCTGTTCCAGTGCCTCACCACCCTTACTGTAAAGAACTTCCTCCTAACATCTAGTCTAAATCTCCCCTCTGCCAGTTTAAGCCCATTGCCCCTTGTCCTGTCATTGCAGGACCTTGTAAATAATCCTTCCCCAGCCTTCCTGTAGGCCCCCTTCAGATACTGGAAGGCTACTATCAGGTCCCCTCGAAGCCTTCTCTTCTCCAGGCTGAAGAGCCCCAACTCCCTCAGCCTGTCCTCATAGGAGAGCTGCTCCAGCCCTCTGATCATCTTTGTGGCCCTCCTCTGGACCCGCTCCAACACTTCCATGTCCTTCCTGTGCTGAGGGTTCCAGAACTGCACACAGTACTCCAGGTGGGGTCTGACGAGAGCAGAGTAAAGGGGCAGAATCCCCTCCCTTGCCCTGCTGGCCACGCTTCTCTTGATGCAGCCTAGGACTCGGTTGGCTGTCTGGGCTGCATGTGCACACTGCAGGCTCATGTTGAGCTTTTCATCAACCCAGACTCCAAGGTCCTTTTCCTCAGGGCTGCTCTCCAGCCATTCACCACCCAGCCTGTATTTGTGCTTGGGATTGTGCCTACCCAGGTGCAGGACCTTACACTTGGCCTTATTGAATTTCATCAGGTTGGCCTGGGCCCAACTCTCCAGCCTGTCCAGGTCCCTCTGGATGGCATCCCTGCCCTCTAGCAAGTCGACTGTGCCACACAGCTTGGTGTCATCTGCAAACTTGCTGAGGGTGCACTCCATTCCTCTGTCCATGTCACTGACAAAGATGTTAAACAGACTGTTTATGTAGATAGTTCTACATGTTTATGTAGATATTTGTCTGTGTGTGTTTTGGTTAAATCTACAAAGAAGAAAGCAGAGCTTAAAAGCTGAATGTCAGTAGTTGCACCAGATGCAAAAATACAATTAGTGACTTTATTATTACTGAACTTAAATATCAATGTATATGAGTTATACTTGTATAATGCTTGTGACAGCCTCAAACATCATGTGTTGTCAAATAAAAACAGGATGTCAGCTCTCTGATTTGTAAAGAAGCAGTACTGGAATCATTAAAGCTCACTTAAAAGATTTTATTCAGCAAGATACAAGGGCAGGAAAGGTTTTAGTGCACAGAGGATAAGTACTTATAAATGACCAGTAGAAGCATTCATATACCTGCAGCTATTAGGGCTGTTTTGTAAGATACAAATGTGGCACAGGAAGTAACAAACTCTGTAGCTGGACCACGAGAAACTTGGATCTGAAGGAGCAAGTGGCAAGAGGACCATTGCCTTTGTGATAGGACCTGCTTCACTTCACACACTGCAAACACAGGAGTCTTCTTCTAGCCAGCAGAGAGAAACAGGTACCACTGGAGACAATCCTTACCACATAAATATTCATTTAGGATGCCTGGTGAGATGAATCCACCTAATTTCTTTCCTCTACTGGCTTTCACAAGAGAACTTGTTATCTCCTGGAGTGTATTTTCTCCAGCATGTCTCTCCAAGGCTGCCTTTTTTGCTGTGCAAGATCTCTTCAGCCACAATCTTTTTGCTGTCAAAACAGTTTGCCTTTCCTCTCCCACCTTCTCTCTCTCCTCCCAGTATTTAGGTCCTTTTTGCTAGCAGGATGACATTTCCCCCCCCCAC
>VWZE01007971.1:262909-276701 GCA_013396675.1 Eubucco bourcierii
AGATTTAGACTAGATGTTAGGAGAAAGTTCTTTCCAGTGAGGATGGTGAGACACTGGAACACGTTGCCCAGGGAGGTTGTGGCTGCTCTCTCCCTGGAGGTGTTCAAGGCCAGATTGGATGAGGCCTTGAGTGCCCTGTACTAGTGGGAGGTGTCCCTGCCTATGGTAGGGGGTTGGAACTAGATGATCTTTGAGATCCCTTCCAACCTTACCATTCTATGATTCTATGAAAATATTTAGGTGGGAAAAAACCTTTAAGATCATTGAGTCCAACCATTAACCCCACATTGCCAGGTCATCACTAAACCATGTGTCTCAGGACCACATCTACATAGTTTTTCAATCCTTACAGGGGTGTGAACTCCACCACGTACCTGGGCAGCCTCTTCCATGGCTTGACAATCCTTCTGGGGAAGAACATGTTCTTAGTGCCCAACCTTAATCTACTTTGGCACAAGTTGAGACCATTTCTTTATCTCCTATCTCTTGTTCATTGAGAGAAGAGACTGACCCCTACTTCACTACAACCTTCTTTTGGGAGTCAAAATCCAAAACAATTAATCATAATTTATTATGGTGAAATCAACATTGCATAAAGAACTGAAAGGTTTGTGATGAGCTGTATGTATCATATGGGAGCTGTTGATCACTCTCTGTATCACATCCTTAAGAGACGCCTTGGTCCAGGTACAAGTTGTCTTGAGTAAGTGAGAATAACCCCAAACTTGTTCCTATGGTCTTAACTTCAGTTTCTCCAGCTGCAAATGCCACTAACCAAGTTCTGTCTCTTGGTTCACACACAAGCTCTGGGTCTGGAACGAGGCCATTGACAGAACACAAACTGGCTGCTCAAAACCTTTTATCATCAGTTTGTATCATTAATTAGTCCTAAAAGTTGCTAGAGGGTGAAAGTTTGCTGCTTCCGTGGATGTCAAGACTTCTACTGACCACAGTGAGGTAGGATGTTCCTTAGTGGGGTGACATCCAGAATCACATTTCTTCCATTGATTTATAGAGTATCTACTGCCTCAGCAGTTATTAACCTTCAGTTACAGTAGGACTTCAATAACTGAAATACTGTTCTGAATTTTCTAAGAGTCGATCTGATTTGTTCTATTAAAAAAACTCATAAACCTATATTTAAACAAACAGTCACATCAGGTTTCCAGCTATCATGAGAAGATACTGCTTCTGTGTTTCAAGTCCTTCCTTCTTCAGTCCTTAGTCCTGAAAATCAAAGTTTCAAGGGATTTGGGGGATTTAGGGAGCAGGAAAATGATGTGTTAATTAATTGTGGGATGAAGAGAACATTGTCAGGACAGATGTTCTGCCACACATGTGCGTTGCAAGAACTTCAAGTGAGATCTCACTTTCATAGGAAGGATGAAATCTGGGAGGAAGTACATATAAAATGATGAAATGGGCTCTGTGAAAAGGAAAAGCAGGATGGTTCTGTACGTGCATCCCTAATCTGATTGGCAAAGATGTCGAGGAACTGCAACTTCTCTAGCTCCTTTTGTCTTCACTATTAGCTTTGTGAACAAATGTATGACACTGAAACTGGGAAAGGTCAGAGTCAAGTCCTGTGAATCTGAGTAGAAAGCTGCCTCTTGAGATGATATTCTTTATGTGAAGTGGGACCCAGTTTCACAATGACATGACTTGAGCAGAAGTATACATTCACTAAAACTTATCCTTCTTCTTCAGAAGCCACATTTTGACCACATTTGTCTTGTGTGTTCCACTCCTGGTATAATTAATTCAAGTATCATTGTCATGTGCCAGCTACCATGCAGGTGATTGCAGCTGGAGAAGCTGGAGCTTCATGGCTGGTGCATGGAGCAAGTACAGGGCAACCAGCCTCTTTGAGGAGTTGTCTTGCTCCTAAACATCATCTAGCAATGTCATAAAGAAGCTGGTAAATATTGTGGAGGGCTGTGGCCTAGGATGTTTCATGCATCACTTATCCATTGGCATAAGCTAACAGATATCCATGATCTAACCCCAAACTTGTGAAGCATAAAAAAACCTTTTCCCAGTCCTATGGAGTCTCTTTCTCATTACGTTTTTTTGCCTGTGCCACCTCTAATCATCCTTGCCTTTGGTCTTTGTGATGAACTGTTTTCTCAGCTAGACACGAGTAATTTGGGACTGAACCTCTTGGAGAAGCCCCCTCTATCCAGGGAGCAGGCAGTGGCCATTAAAATCAGCCTGGGAGGAGGCCGGCTGTTGTAGTTTGTCTGTCCTGTCACTAGAGTGAGACATGCTCACAAGCATCCTGGGCTTCTCTTGGGTGGTGCTGAGCAGGCCTGTGGGGTGCTTGGTGCTGGTGCTGGCACGGTGAGGGCACCGTGCACTGTGGCAGACCTTGGCATCTTCAGCTGGCTGAACCTCGGGGCAGAAACTTTCCAGGTTAGGCCATTCTATTGCTAATTTTTTGTTTGGTTTTTGAATTGCCATAGAATAAATAAAATGGGTGAGGAGATTCTAAAAATCTTTTATCATAACCTCTTGATAGCCATGACTATTAACCCCTGGGGGGTTATATGGGGGTCTGATCCAATCGGAGTCCACCAGCATCTTTCTACTGCTTTCCAAGAGACATTGTGGCAGGAATGCTTAGCACTCTGCTTAGCCTGAGTGAGACCCAGCAGATACTGCAGGTACAGTGAGGCTGTGAGGAGAGGGCACTTCATACTGTAAGGTAAAACAACAGTTGTAGTCCTGACATCTAAATAAAATGACACAGTAAGGACACTGTCCTCTGTCCTACTCTGTGACACGCCAATCTGAAGCCCCATGATTTACGACAACACACTTCAGAAGGTCCTGTATGTATGGGGTGGGTTTTATTTCCACACTCCCCCCCTCCCCTTCTCTCTTTTTCTGAGAGCAAAGTGTGATTTCCTGCCAGAGAGCAGCTTGTTCAGGTCCAGACAGAGCATGCAAGCTGCTGAAAGGTAGTGATTGCAGTACTGATCTCTTGCAGGCTCTGTAGTGTGAGAAGGTAGTTCTGAATCACAATGAACTTAATTGAACAAGAAATGGCATTGATTTTCCCTTCTCAGCCCTCCCCATTGCTCACAGTAGCAGTGCACTGAATCCTCTGCCCATGCCAAGCAGTAGAACTGCACAGAGCAGTAGAATGGAGATTTTCTTCATTCCTGTCCTATCATTGGACATATTTATTTTTAAACAGAGTGAAAAACGAAGCTCTCAAGGCTTTGAATTGTCATCAGGGAGTTGCCTGTGCAGTATGAGCAGACTGAGAGGGGATCTTCTCAATGCAAATAAGTCTCTTAAGGGTGAAGGTCAGGAGGATGCACTGTGTTCATTTCAGTGATGTCCAGTGACAGGACAAGGGGCAATGGGCACAAACTGGAAGAAACTTCTTCGAGGCTGCTGGAGCGCTGGAGCAGGTTGCCTAGAGAAGCTGTGGAGTTTCCTCTGGAGACTTTCTAAACCTACCAGGATATGTTCCTTTAAACCTGTTCTGGGTGACCCTGCTTTAGTAAAGGTGATCTCCAGAGGTCCCTTCCAACCCCTAGCAGTCTATGATTCTATGGGTAGCTAAATGTCCCTGGAGGCATGAGTAGGTCACAGGGTGACTGTGAGTCACCAAAGTGACACAGGCAAATGTATTTCTTTCTTGTCAGGTAAAGAAGGTAAGCATTCCTCTCACCTGAATCATGACACCTGATATTCTCATTGCTTTCTGGGAAGCAACTAAATGGATAGTGGATATGTATCTGGTTTCATGGAGGTCCATTGAAGACTTCAGTCAGACTCTTCTGGAATCGATTTAATTCACAAGGGCGCTGGACGTCGTACAAGAACGAGAGAAGCCTGTTGTGTTGCAACAGGATATGGAGAACAACGATACTGCATTCAAGAACTGCTCTTACAGAGAGCAGGGGCTCAGCTGGTTAGCCTGAGAAACAAAGATCAAGTGTAACCTGCTTGGGCAAGCCTTCAGCGTGCCTTTTGTGCTAATCATCCATGCTTTGCAAACTCACCTCTGAGCTTGGCAGGGATGGTCACGGATTCCACCTCCACCAAACTCTCATGGAAGTAACACTAAGTTAATTTCGACATTGGAAGGGGATAGGTCATATTTCTGCACTTCTGATAAAGACTCCAGGCAGCTGAGCAGGTTGAAGAAGCCAGTCAAGACCAGAAGCACCAGTGCAATACTAACAAACTTTTGGAAAGAATTAGGTGGGACTGGGATTCTCTCTGTGGAAGCAAAACCAGAGCTACTTGCCACAGGTCAGAGCAATGGTTGTGACTGCAAGCACCTTTTGGCAGTAAGACCTTCTGGTCAACAGGTGTAAGCTATTGCACACTGTCCAGCTCAGTCCCACAGCTAATGCCATTGTTCCCCAGTGATGAAAAGGAAAAATGTAAGGTAAAGCACAACCCCTCAGTTCTTTGAGGGTGTCAGAGCCCTGAACCAGGCTACCTGGAGAGGTTGTAGAATCTCTGGAGAGATTCCAATCTCATTTGGATATTGTGGTCCTGAGCAACTTGCTCTAGGTGAATCTGCTTTATCAAGGGAGTTGGACTAAACAATCCCCAGAGGTCCTTTATGACTGCTACCATTCTGGGATTCTCGTGTAGCTTCTGAGAGATTGGAGGTTGGATGTAAACACTTGGGGGATGTCTTGAATCAGTCAGCAGTGAACATATTACAGGGTAGAGCTGCACCATGCATCTTAAAAATGAGAGAGCGGCTCACCTGTGACAGCTGTGTTGGGTTTGTATTCTGCTGTTTTCCAAAACATAGGAAGTCTATAAAAGCAATACAGTGAGAGGATGAGCTAGAGAGCTTAAAACCAAAAATGCTCAATATATGAAGCCTCCAGTGATTCCACTGTGAAGATTATGCCTAGCTTTTTACATGCCAAACCTAACTTTTCTAACTTTCTGCAAAAAAAACTGCTTTCCCCCTGAAATTTTTCAATCATCTTCTCTAGCCAGGAGAGGATTTCAGGAGAGGATTTCTGTGTGTGCAAAGTCTGAGGTTAATCTGACAAGGAGTTTTATGAGCTGGAAAACTGAGATGAGGATTTCCTGTTGGTACAGGACTTTCAGTTTTTTTTGTTTTTTTTTTTAAATTATTTTAAAGCCTCCTATTTCTAAACTCAAGTCGTGGAAGCCTGTAATGTGATTATTTAGCTTTCTTCACTGCACAATTATTCTCATACACATCTTTCAAATGGGGCATTGTTTAATTTGGAGAATTCTGCAGTGTAGTGGTTTCAACACATCCTTCTTGACAGCTTTTCCTGCTTGATGAACCTGATCTCCTTCTATTACAAGATGACCCACCTAGTGGAGGAGGGAAAGGCTGTGGGTGTTTTCTACCTGTACTTCAACACTGTTTCTCATGAGCAAGCAGTCTGCTCATGGCTTGGATCGGCATACGCTCTACTGGGTAAAACACTGGTTGGACAGCTAGGCCCAAAGTGTAGTGGTGAATGGAGTTAAATCTAGCTGGTGGCTGGTCACAAGTGGTTTTCCTCAGGGTTCCGTATTGGGATCACTTCTGTTTAACACCTTTGTCAACAATCCTGCCAAGGAGGTTGAGAGCACCCTCAGTAATTCTGTGTATGACATCAAGTTGAGCGGGAGTGTTGATCTACTTTAGGGTAGAGAGGCTCTAAAAGGGACTTGGACAGGCTGAATTGATGGGCTGAGGTCAATTGTAGGAGCTTCAACACCGCCCAGCTGATATCTAGCAAACCACACTACTATCGCCGCAGTGATAAATTACTTTCTCATTGCTTATTTGTAGGTAGGAAAGAACTTCACGTTAGTGAGACTAAAACACAGGACATTGAAAAGTTCTCACATCCTCATCCACGTTCTCTCTGGAGACTGCTACAGTGTCATGGGTTGAGCTGAATCTGCTGCCGATATTCAATACCATGCTACTGTCATCCCAACTTCAAAAAGAAAGCACTGGCTGGAACAAAGTATTATGGGACTTGAAGTTCAGACTGTAACATGAGAGGCTTCCTGTTCTAGTTGGTGCTTTCAGTTTCTGAGATTGGGATATTGGTCTTTCCTTTGGGCTGACTGCAGGTCAGGGGATGGGAGGCTAGGTCACTGGGTCACTGACTTCTGCTGCTCCTTCTGCATTTTGCTACTCTTTTTTTTTGCAACAGACTAAGGTAATTGTGCATCTCAGCGTCTCATTAAACTGTCTTTATCTTAACCCAGAGGTTTTTCTGATGTTACTTTCCCTCCTATACATGTGTGAGGAGAGGTGTTTCTGAGAGCAAGCTGTGTTAATTCAGGACATACAGTTCTGCAGATGGCCTACATTTAACCTTCTATTTCTTTCCCTTGCAGCTCCTGGAGTGTAATAAATATTTCTCTGGTTCTGTTACCTGCTTCATCCCAGATTTCTGTGTCATAGAGTAATGGTTGGTGAAACTGGTTTTCTCCTGTGATTCAGTGGATATCCACTGTGGGAATACAACTTGTTTTCCCTTGAACAGCAAGAATTGGCAAATAAGAAACAATCATAGAATTATTCAGGTTGGAGGAGACATTTAAGATCATCAAGTCCAATGATTAACCCATCACTGCCAGAACACCACTAAATCATAGCCCTCTGGTATCACATCTACATGGCTTTTAAATCCCTCTAGGGGTGGGAACTACACCTAACAACCCTTTGAGGGAAGAAATTTTTCCTCATGTCAAACCTAAACCTTCCCTGGCATAACTTGAGGCTGTTTACTCTTGCCCTATTGCTTGTTCCCTGGGAGAAGAGACTGACAACCCCCATCTAGCTAGGACCTCCTCCTGCTTTTCTGCTCTATGATTTGTTTGGATTTTCCTCCCACTCAGAAATTTACCTTAAAATACTGTTATTTGCATAATTGTGTCCTTCTCTTTCCTGTGCTTCTCTTCTAAAACTTCTGTTTTTTCCTTTCCTTTTCCTGTTTTCTTCCTACTTCTGTCCACAGACTCCTTCCAAATGTACTTCATTTTCATGTACTTCACAAAATGTACTTTATGAAGCACTGCTAACCACACCATGTAGCTTTCAGTGGCCATAGTGTGCAGCCTGTAATTTGGGGGATGGTCCAGGTTGTTTCAGCCATATCTCTCCAAGATGGTGCTTAAAATCTGCTCTGCTAAACCTGTTGTTATTTTTAGGGTAAAATACTCTGATGTCACATCATCAGGTTTCAAAATTATAACTCTGCTTATGATTTATTTTTTAAACTTTTTTTTAAAAAGAAATTAAAGGTGTTCAAGGAACCATGTTCAACTTCACTCACTGCATTATGCTTCCTTATGGTGGCATCTGCTACCTACCCACGGTCATAGAATCATAAAATCATTAAGGTTGGAAAAGACCTCTAAGATTGTCAGGTCCAATTGTCAACCCAACACCACTATGCCCACTAAACCATACCCCAAAGTGCCATGTCTACACATTTTTTTAATACCTGCAGGGATGGTGACTCCACCTCCTTCCTAGACAAGCTGTTCTAATGCCTGACCACTAGTCCAGTAAAGAAATTTCCCTAATATCTAGTCTAAACCTCCCCTGGCACAATTCAAGGCCATTTCCTCTTGTCCTATTGCTAGTTACTATGTCACTCATGGCATTTATTGATTGACTGGGCCAGAACAGGGCATCTCCTATTGGTCACAGGAATCTGTGTGTGGTTCCTCTTCTGGACTCTGATTGATTAACAGCTTTCCTGATTCCTCTTCCAAGATCTCTTTTCCCATCATAGATTTGGAAGCATCACAGAGAAGCTACATGAGAAGTATGAGCAGACCATTCACTATAGGAAAGGACAACCAACATAATGAGTTCCACTAAGTGTCTGAGGGAGAAGATACTGTAGGTGCAAAGATACCCAAACTTGGAAGACAGCAGGAAAACAAATCCCAGAAAGTGTCTCACAAACTTAAGGGAATTCTAAGATTGTCACTTGCCACAAGAGGCAGCCTTGAATCCCAAGAAACCCAAACCAAACATCTCTCCTGTGTATCCTGTTCCAGGTCCAGCTTGTGTCAAGTTGGGCTCACTGGGATCAACAGTGTTGTTTGAGGAAACGGATTAAGTTCAGCACAAGTGAAAGTGGTGGGCTTTAACCTGTGGCTTCTATTGAGCACTCAGGTTCATCTCTAAAGCCTTTGTCCACTGAGTAAACTGCACTTCTGTTCCCTCAAGGAGTGTGGTAATTTCTGTGGTCCTCACCGTTGGTTAAAAATCAATTTTATTCTAATTCTAACCATATAAAATCCTGTTGCACACTAACTGCAGCCACCTCTTTGAGGCCAAAAGTCTGCTTACATTGACTCTTAGGTAAACTCCACCTCATAAATGTTGTGTCATTATTTAATGTGGTTAAAAGCTATTAGAAGGGGGCTGTATAATTAAACTAATTAATTTCACTAATTACTTTTTTTCCCCCCATAAAGACAACAGTTATACATAATAAAGTAGAGTTCTTGTCTTAATTTTCATTCTTATTTCTATACAAATGCAGCCTCCCACACATGTACCTTTTCATTTAACAAAAATAGAGTAAACCAACTTAACAGGACCTAGAAATGCTCCAATTAATGGCTTGGCCTATTTGCCCAGTTTTTGTAATCTGATAACTGCATTTATATTACTGCTTCTGGTCTAAGAGTTGGGGGATATGCTCTGCTAGAAGGTCTTTACTAGAAGGATTGAATTCCTTTTAGATTAACACACACACAAAAGTCTTATGTGCAAATATTTTGAGTTTTGACACTTCATGTGAAAAAACAGCGGAGGTACAACTGATTATTCGAGACAAATATTTAGTTGATTTTCAATATTCACCCCACCTGCTGCCTGCCTGCTGGCACAAATCCAAGTATTTTGGCACCAAATTCCTGCCATCAATTTGTGATTGTAAAACAAGTCTATACTTGGGCCATTAAGGAACAATGTGCTGCCAGCTCCTTGTGTGCTGTAAGCTGGCACATCTTTACTGAAGCTAGTCGTGCTCTGATGATCTCATGCTAAATGAAGGGCTGGGCTTCTGCAGTCTGAGTTTTTATTAAAATCTCACCAAAACCAAAGAATTATTTTGCCATCTTCCTAGAGAGTTATACCAGACTCAGGGAAACAATAGGTAAAACTATAATTTATGTGATTCATACCCAAAGAAAATACCAATGTTTATTAACATCTAAAGGGTGAGGGTCAAAAGGATGGGGCCAGGCTTTTTTTCAGTGGTGCTCAGCAACAGGACGAGGGGCAATGAGCACAAAGAGACAGTAAGTTCTGTCTGGATACAAAGGAAACTTTCTTTAGGTTGAGAGTGATGAAACACCAGATCAGGCTTCCCAGAGAGGTTGTGGAGTGTCCTTCTCTGGAGAAATTCCAAATCCACTGGATGTGATCCTGGATAATTGTCTCTCTGGATGACCCTGGTTTACTGTGGGGGGTTGAACTAGATGATCTCCACAGGTCCTTCCCAATCCCTATCATTCAGCGATCCTGTGATTTATGCAAATATCTTTGGTTAATATCCAACAAACAGAGCTAGTAAATACAAATGACCTTCCTTCACTTCTCCACCTTGAGGGTCCCAGAATCAACACAAAGAACTCCACAGAAGACTTAAATTTCAGGTTTGAGGCCACTAATAATAAGCAACACTCCTCAGCTCCAGATATCAGCCAGTTGACCAGAGGGAGAAATTTGATATTCACGATGTCTGATAGAATGAGAAAAATCTTAATGTTCAAAATTTGTCCTTTCATCTTGTCAAGTAGCCACAATGAATGAAAGCAATAGGCTACAAAATTCTAGTTAAATGAGAGGATGTAAATGGAGTGTGACAATGAGTCATCTGGTACACAGCACCACAATTCAGTAATAAACCAATTAAAAAATGTATTTTCTGTTTTCTTTTCCTTTAAATTTTTAAAATACATATTTCTTTTTATTCTCTTTTCCTTTCCTTTCATATTTTCTTTCATTTTTTTTCCCCTTTTCCTCCCCCTTCTTTCCCTTTTCTTTGTTTTCTTTTTTTCTTTTTGGTGAGGCAAACTGTCTTTTATCTGATAAGGTCTGCAAGGTAGCTGCCTATTTCCAAGAGCACCACTTTCTAGAGACAAGAGAATGTTAAGAACACCAGGGCAGCCTGCTTCTCCTGTGTATTAGCTCTCATGCTCTTTTCTTCAGAACTTCTATCACAGCAAACCAGGGGAATCATGGGCAGTGCACACTTTCATAAAGCTCTTCTCCTCCAAGACTGACCCTTTTGACTTCTATCTCAAGTCCCTGTACTGCTCACTTGCAGATTTACAGTGCTCTCAATCAGTGCTACAAACAAAAACTTGGAACATGGGGTTGTTCTTAATAAGAGGCACAGAATGAGAAACCCCATGATCTGCTGCTAGCACAGACAGTCACAACCTTGTCAGTCCTGCTAATAAACTTCACTCACAGCACTGACCTGCTGACAGCCTCCACAGGCTGGTGAGATCTTGGAGTTCTGGGTCCAAGAGTGTTTTACATATCAATGTGGAAGGCTCGTTTATGATTTTAGTTTTAGATTAATAATTTTCTAAGGAAACTGGAGTGAAAGTAGAACCCAAGGAAGATGAGAGGGTTGTGATGGCAATATCTTCAAATGCATCCTTCTCCCTTATGCCCCTTGTTGTATGCTGAGTTACCATTCAGTCATGGAGCATTGCAGTCCCACCCATCTCCCAGAAAGCAGTCAAGGACTACAGCACTGCAGTGAGCCATTCTGCAAGTTCATGAAAGGATCCCAACCCTTGGAATCTGCTGTCTCAACAGAGAATGGAAGATAACCTGCTTGTTGGCAAGCATGGAATAGCAAATTAAATACATAGTCTCCCCTGGGCAATCTTACTTTAACAAGGGAGTTGGACTATGTGACCTCCAGGGGTCACTTCCAATACCCATCTGTGATTTTGTGAAGTGACTGCTCAAGCACATAGCCCCTTAGGTGTATCGCAGTGTAGCTCACTTTGGTGTGCTTGATGCTTGGTTGGAGGATACCAGAGATACTCCTGCGGACATCTGTGCCAGGGTAGCAGGGAGTCTGACAGCCCAAGGAGCTTGCTCTTGGTAAATGTGAGTCCCACAAGGAACAAGAACCGCATGATGCTGTCTGTGCATACAGCAGTGAAGCCCTTCTGAGACCCCAAGAGCTTCCATTGTCTCAAATGGTGCCACTGAAGGGCGAGTGGGGACATGGCACTCTGCACGGCCCTGGGGTTGATGCCCTGACCTGCACCAGCCGCCTGGGCCTGGGAGTCCGGAGATAAACTGAAAGACTTAGGGGGAAGCAGGAGGAAGAGGATGGAGGAATCTGCTTGGCTCTGCTCAATACTGCCTGCTCTGCTCTGCCTCGCACCTCTCCGTTTCTGCTGCTTGCGTGCCTAGAGGGCTCTGTGGCAAGCAGCCATGGGGCAAAGCCCTGCTTCCAGCGCCGCTTCTGCGCTCTGCTCAGCCCCCCTCACTGCCTATGTGCCTAGAGGGCTCCATGGTGGGCAGCCTGTGCCTCTGGCCCCTCATTGTCCACATCCCACCACTGCCTATGTCCTGGAGCCCGGCTCTGTGTTGCGTCTCTGCTTCATGCTCCCCGTGGCCTACAGGAGACCATGTGGCGCTGACCTGCTCCTTGCTGCCGCTGAGAAACGTGGAACTGTGCCTGTCACAGTGCTGTGATTTTCAAGGCAGGGAAATGGTAATATCCCTTCTCTTTGATATGTATTTTTCCCACTGCTTTTTGCTCCTATTTTCCTACTGCTCTCGTTCAATCTTATACCTAGCTCATCAGCACTTTGGTGACGTTTCACCTTCACTCACTCTAAGGGAATTATTTAAATCTCAGAATGACCACCTCCCCTGCATCCTGCTGACCAGGGTTGGTAAGGGGAGGACCAGGTCGTGACAGCCCTTTGTCTCTGTAACTTTCTGTATCATTTTGCACCACAACTAGTAACATGATGAGATGCCTCTCTTTCCACCACTGCTAACTGCATCTCTTCTAATAGTTTTCCTTTTTCTGCCTTCTCTCTTTTCACATGGCAAACACTCCTGTCCCTGCCCCTCCAATCTGACTGGATTCACCAGCCTCCCTCACTGAAGTTCTCTATGATAAAAGAATTTCTCTTTGAGATTCCTCATCATCTAAAGTGAGAGGAGTAGGTCCTGAAAAGAAATATTCACCTAGCAGCAGCCCTTTAAACCTGTGACTCATTATCACAAGTGCATTTCTGATATTCTTCCCATTCATGTCTCAAGGACCAGAATCTCAATTCATGAAAATTGTAGGCAGTGGATTTTCTGCCTGGTGCTGCAAACCCTATCTAATGGATGTGGCTAGCACAGATGACTTTATCTAGCTCTTCATCAGAACACATGAAACTGACTGTCAAGTCTTCAACATCTGAAACAGAGCAATGGCAGGGGAACTGCTGCTTCACATGATTCCCAGACACAGCCTTATCTGGGTCTGTAATCAGGAAGAGTGTGACCATCAGGACCAGGATTGTCTCCTTGGATTCAGCACTAGTGAGGCCATGCCTCAAATACTGTGTCCACTTTTGGGGCCCTCACTACAAGAAGGACATTTTGGTGCTGGAGCAATGAAGCTGGTGAAGATATTGGAGAACAAGTTTTGTGAGGAACAACTAAGGACTGGGATTGTTTAGTCTGTAGAAGAGGAGGTTCAGGGGAGACCTTCTCACTCTCTACAATTACTTGAAAGGAGGTTGGAGCCCAATAGCAATAGGATGAAAGGAAATGGCCTCAAGTTGCACCAGGGGAGGTTTAGATTGGATATTAAAGGAAACATATTCACTTAAAGGACTCAAACACTGGAACAGAATGCCCAGGGAGATGGTGGAATCCCTATCCCTGGAGGTGTTTACAAGTTGCAGAGGTGTGGTACCAAGGGACGTGGCTTAGCAGCATACTGGGAAGAGTTTGGCAATGGTATGACATGCTGATCTTAAAGCTCTTTTCCAACCAGAATGATTCTATGAGAGCAGAACAAGCTGGTGTTCACAGTGCTTGACTTAAGGTGGAGGTCTAGCTAAAATACAAGGTCTCATCCCCCATTATTGCATTGATTATTGTAATTTTGCCCTTTCAGGATTTTTTTTTCCCCAAGTTACATTATATCTAATTATAGCTGATTTAAATACCTTTGTGCTGGAGGAAAGCAGCAATAGAAGTATCTTATTAAGCTTCCTGTTCTTACAGTAAGGCTTTTTATGGATAAGAGAATGGCATTATTAACATTCCTTATTTCACTGATGGTTGTATCTGAAGCTATCTTTCTGAGCACCATGCCAAAAATGTACTTAACTAGGTCTCTACAGTGTGGAGTGTCCAGTTTAAATGAGGGATGAGAAATAATCCCTCCACACTCTTGCCACATTCTTTTGTGGCAGGATTTGCACAATGAATTTTCATGCGTTTCATTTGCAGCAGAACACACGAAATTGTGGCATCAAGTCCAAAGTAGCAACAGAGTTGACTGCAGTGGGAACAGGATTTCTCCTTAAGATGTTCAAGTTGCTCTTATTGTGCAAGAGAGCAGCTTTACTAGGAGAGGGGCTACAGATTTCACTACTCCTTCTGTCTTTTTACAGTTTTCCTTTTTTCCCCCCTCATGTTTAATTGCAGTTCTGTTGTTATTCTCTTTGTTTTTTGTTTTTCTTGCACACATTTGAAGACAAACTACACCTCTTTGATCCATGCACAAGTGCAATACTCATGAGTCTCCCCCCT
>VWZE01007971.1:277007-312964 GCA_013396675.1 Eubucco bourcierii
TCTCCTCTCCTCTCCTCTCCCTCCCCTCCCCAAATATTGTTGTTTGCTCTGTGTGTTAACAGGGATCACCAGAGAAAGAAAGCCCAGGTGAGAGTCTGCTGATGCCCCATGAACCAAGCCAGCCACACTGCTCATCTCTCAGGGGTGTTGGCCCACCATGGCTAGTTTTTGTAATGATTTCCCCCAGTCACCCCAGACTTTGAATTGCACTTGGGAGCATCAGCCTCACAGTTGGTGTTGTTAACCCTAACCCTAATCACTTTACAGTGGTACTCAGTGACAGGACAAGGGGCAATGAGTGTAAACTGGAACCCAGGAGGTTCCATCTGAACATGAGGGAAAAAATTCTTTATTTGGGGAGTGCCAGAGCACTGGAGTAGACTGCCCAGAAAGGTTGTGGTGTCTCCTTGCCTGGAGAGTTTCTAAACCTGTCTGGACACTGTGATCCTTGGTAACCTGCTGTGGGTGACCCTGCCTGAGCAGAGAGGTTGGACTAGATGATTTCCAGAGGTGCTTTCCAATCTCTACCAGCCTGTGATTTTGTCTGATTGTGTTATGAATTAATGTTTTCTGGTTTCTGAGTCACTGCTGATGAGTATTTAGATGTTTGGACCCTCATCCTCTTGCACACATGAACATTCTCCAGCAATGTGGAGCAAACCCAAAGCCAAACTACATAGAAGCAATGCAGTACATTGCCATAATCCAAACAGCCCCATAG
This sequence comes from Eubucco bourcierii, assembly GCA_013396675.1. NCBI lineage: Eukaryota > Metazoa > Chordata > Aves > Piciformes > Ramphastidae > Eubucco > Eubucco bourcierii. Next base: position 277,729 of record VWZE01007971.1, read on the forward strand.
CCAAATTCTGATTTGCTGATCTTTACACTTCCAGAACCAAATACTAAAAAATTACCTGCACCTTTCCTTTGTCCTGTGTCAAAATATTCACTTTTAGTAAAAAACAAACAGAAGTCCTACAAAGTGTTTTTGTACTCTGTCTGAAAAACACTGATTTGAGTTAGGACTTCTTATATCACATGAATATAAAGCTTCAGTCATTCAGGAGGGGAGATACGCTGCAAAAATGTTCTAAATCCCCAGAATATGTATTTTTTATTTAAAATAAGTGAAAAAATTTTGATAGATTTTTATGCCATGCAGACCTACTTAGTCTCTGTAGCTGCTCTTCTCATAGTAGCAGACACTGAGATGCTGCATGTGAATCATGTAGCAGACTCGTTGGTGTTACTGCTGCTTGGTTGCTAGCTGAGACACCAGTTTTGATTTAGGGTATTTTGACACTTAGCAACAAACTAAGATTTGTGAGCAGGTGGTTGAGCCAAAATAGTAACGGGGTTCAGAGTTAGCTGAAATAATAAAAAGGAATTGCTGGTTGGAATATGCTTTCTTTCTTGATTTATTAAAACAGCCCAGCAAAAACATGTCTGTGAAGGATCCACTCCCACGAGACACCTGCTTCCAAGCCACTGTGCTACAGGTATGATGCTTGGCACACAGGGGTACAAGTTCCCACGCTTGGGCTGTCCAGTCACTAGACCCATTCACCTATGGTGGTCAAAAGCAAGCAACAAAGCATATGTCTTCCATACCCAGGACATCTTTAACAGCTCATTTTCAGGCTCTCCCAGAAGCTTCTTGCACCTGCAACTCTAAATCCACTCTCCTTTCCCGATCTATGCTGCTGTTATCTCTGAAAAAACATGGAAGATAGCTGAGCTATGGGAATGTCTCACAGCTCTGCTCTGGCATTCCTCTTTCTTTCACCCTGTTCAGGCTTTACAAAGAGGTCATGGACATTCACCTTTCTTTTGAGGTGATCACTGATCATAAGACTGAGGACCTTCTCTTGCTTGTTTCCAGGCTGGCTGTCAAAATCCACCATCACCTGCACAGCTCAAGACACAGACCAACTTTCATGGAATCATGCAAACATAGGAACATAGGATGGTTAGGGTTGGAAGCAATCTCAAAAATCGTTTAGTTCTACTCCTCCTGCCATGGGCAGGGACACCTTCCACTAGATAACGTTGCTCAAGAACTCATTCAACCTGGCCTTGAACCCTTCCAGGGAGGTGGCATCCACAACCTCTCTGGGCAACCTGTTCCAGTGTCTCACCACCCTTATGGTAAAGGATTTCTTTCTTATATCCACTCTGCTCCACAATGCCCACAGTCTTTCTTTTCCCTAAAGGGAAGGATACCACTGCTCCTGAAAGCAAGACCATCTCAGCATGTCAGAGTCAGATGAAAACAAAAACCTGAAAATCTGAGAGCCCAGTTGTGGGCTTCAGAGACCTCATCCTTGGCTGTACTGGCTAGTCACTCTATAAAACAATAGCTTAATCCAGCATGTTTGTAGTCTAATGGAAGGACATGAAACCCAGGGCTGACGGTCAGGAACAGTTTGAAAATTCATCTCTTGTGGCCTATGGCCACTCACTGTTTTAAGATATGACTGCTGACCCTGCAGCTCTGTGGTTGAAAAAGCAGCAGGGCTCTGGTCAAGAAGGCAGGTCCCACCCTGGCCTTGAGGCTGGACGAAGGTGCTCACAAAGTTCGAGCATGCAGCTGCTGAGTGCAGTCTGGTGATTGCTGGTCTGAGGCTAATTGGAATCTTTTTTACTGAGAGCAATTAAATCCTTGGCTGCGAGAAGAAAATAACAGTGACTCATATCACTCATTCTTCTGCTGAGAGACACAAATAGTCAAAACACAGATAAGGGACTCCTCACACACTTCTTACTTAGTTCTCAGTTCTTCCTCTCTGTCGGTCTGTGTGGGTCTGATTGCATCTCGCCGTTCTTTTCCTTTGCAATAGATCTGTGTAGCCTGATCCAAGCCTTTTTTTCTCTAACCTCCTTGTCATCTTTTGACATCTCATATCAGATCTCTGCAGATTTATCACGTGAGCTATACAGGGATTGATTTGGTTATTTCTGAGGGGAGAGAAAGAAGGGAGAGGTGGGGGGGAAGGTTGATTGGGAGCCTCCTGGGCAGTATGACTGTGTTTCTGTATTACTTTAAAATTGTATGTAAATATTTGTGTGTATATATATGCTTGTAAATTGTGCTAAGCTGTAAATATAACTTTATTCCATAACTTCCAGCTAACTGAGTTTAGTCTAGATGAATTCCTAACCGTGGGGTGGGTGGGTAATTCTCAAACCACTACAGGTGACTTTGCTGTGAAACCATGAGCAAGCCTTTTCTAGAGCTCTTGTGTTCTGCAGAATGAGGTTATAAAAATCAATTTTCCTCATACATGAGACTTGCCATTTATTTGAGAACCTTGCTGGCAGGTTCACCATCTGAAAGTGAAATGTTAAAGCCTTTTGGATGGGAGGATGAGAAGGTGTATGTGTGCCTGGAGGCAGGTTGGGGTGGTAGACTTTCAGAGTCCTGCAGTAGTCATGCCAGAAGTGAACAGGGGCATAGCCTTAATTGGGACCATAAAACATATTTCCAGCATGCTGGTTTGGACACAAGACTCCATTGTCAGGGCCATAGGCCAGTCAGTGCTGGTTACTTGGTAGCAGTCATTGCTTTTCTTGATCACTTGTGTGCATCCAATCCAATCCAATCCACTTTTGCCCACTAGGGGGCAAAACATTTTTAGAAGGTTTGGGAAATCTGTCTTGCAGTGTCTTGGTTTCGACTTGGGAACTGAAGTACCCATCCCTGGAAACATTCTGAGTCATGTTGGGCAGGGTTCTGAGAAACTGGATCTAATTGAAGATGTCTCTGCTCACTGGAGGGGGTTGGACTAGATGTAGATGGACTTCGAAAGTCCCTTCCATCCCATACTGTTGTAGGATTCCATGAACTTGCAAAAATCACTGGTTTCCTCCTCTTAATCCTGACAGTTTACGTTTACAGATCACTGTTTATGAAGAACTAAGTTTTATTAACATTTCCAGAAGAAATCAATGAAGATATTGCAGAGAATTATGATCCCAATGAGGAAGTAAGTTGTAAGAGAAGACGGACATTTAAGAAGAGAGGCACTTTCCCCAGAAAAATAGCATTGCCACTGTTAGGAAAGCATGAGGAGAAGCAGTTTATACAACTCAGGAGGCGAGTGAATTGTCTGGCTTAGGGGAGAAGGTAAAGCAGAATTGTTTTCTAAAATAAACTTTTTAAGATGTAAGCAGGCCTGTCCTGGTTTGAGGATAATTGGAATATTTTAATGGAGAGAATTATATTATAGGCTGTGAAAGGAAAACAATGGTGATGTCTGCTTCACTCATAGGCTGGTTGAGATGTATAAAACTAAGAACACAAAACATAGATAAGATGGAGTCTCACAGGCTCAGAGAGTCTCAGGCTCTCTAGCTTTTTGCCTTCTCTCTGCTGAATAACCTCACTAACCACTTTCCTTCTAACCCCCCTGGCTGATCCTCCAAACTCACCTTGCGCATAAAGCAAACTCTGGGGTGAGATAGAGGGGTGGAAAGAAGGTGGAAGGGTGGTTGGGAGCCCCTCCTGGGGACTCTGATTTCTGGGAGGGGAGTTGTGCTTCTCTATTACCTTTAACTTGTATATTTCTGTAAATATTCCTATATATAGTGTATATATCTGCATGTATATTGTGCTAAGCTGTAAATAAAGCTTCATTCCTTAACTTCCAACCAACTGAGTCTAAACTAAGTGATTTTACAAAGTGTGGGGGGGCAGGGAACTCCCAAACCATCACAAGGTCTTTAAAACCCAGGCAAGTGTTTTGCATATTACATTCACCAGCCCAGGGAATCCAGCAAACGAGCACCAGACCAAAAGCTCTCCATCCCAGATGATAGTTCTCATGTAAGAAGCATTTCAGTGCACCCCTGGGGCTGCATGGAGAGATTGGACAGGGACCTCTGCAGCACTGCAGAGAAAGAGGAAGAACGATCAGCAAAGCTCATGGCACAGACTGGAGTGGCCTCACAGCTATGGTGAGGAGGCAAAGTAGGGCTGGAAGGTGCTGTGGAAAACATGATGATGGAGAGAGAAGGTGCTCATAGGTTTGTTTGCACTAGGAAGGAGTCAAAGTGCTGCAAAGATGAATGCAGTGTCTTCAGTTGGACCATTACTTCGTGGGTTTTTGGGAGTCTAGCTAGCAAAATGCTGTTTCCCAGGGGGAAAAAAAACCAACAACCACCACCTCTTATAAGAACATCATGGTACTACACAGGTTCATTAGCACGATATCAATAAGATGATTAATATTTATTTTAATTTCTTATATTCCTGGCCACCCACATCCTGAAGTCTGCTTTCCACCCCTTTTCCTTAAAATAATGACTTTTTCCATTTGCCTAAGTTCGTACCTTCAGCTGTAACCACATTTGGATGCAAGTTAATTTGAAGGTAGAGGTTGGCACTTCCCCAGTGCTAAGTCTCTCTGAATGCAAAAACAGTAATGCTGATGAGGCCAACAGAGCTTTGGGAGTCAGGTCTATTAGGTAAAAACACTTGCAGAGCTAGCTGATTGGAGCACAAAGTATTGTTTTATAATGCAAAAACTGTGGCTACCTTATGTTGAAAGGCAGAAAATAATTCACTAGTGTGTTGCAGTGGGGTTTGTAATAGCCTGTCTTAGTAGAGGAAAATGCCTTCCTATAAACTAAACTGTTTAGGCAGCAGAGGCTTTGCACCATCATCTTTTTAACAGTTCCCTAAATTAGCTCAAGTTGTTTGCTTTCTAGAGGACAACAAACTCAACAAACTTCTAAGCAATCAGCAGAACAAACTTTTACAGCTGCAAAGGGGATTTGGATCTGGTATACAAGCAGACAAATTCCCAAAACATGCATCTTGGTACAATCACAAAGCGCAGATACAGCTTGATTAGTGATACTTCCAGTGATCAAATCAGACCACTGCCACTCTGTGGAGGGCAGCAGGAATTCCTGCTGACAGGATACCAGACCTGTAGGAGACCAGATTTATTTATTTTTCTCTTTAGGTTGGACTGTCAGAATTGCATTGTATTACTTCTGAAGGTGGATTTCGGCTGTTGCTTAGAGAGTACAGTCTGTGTCTTACACAGGAGTGAGCAGCAGTAGTGTGAGTAGCTATCATAGAATCATAGAATATTTTGGGTTGGAAGGGACCTTTAAATCTCATTCCCTTTGCATGTGAGCAACTCTTCCTAGAGCAAGAGTGTGGTGATGTCAAAAGCTATTCAAAACTCTGCCTCTGTTCCTGGTTAACACTTCTCTTTGCTTCAATATATCCTCCTATAAACTATAATCTTCTGTCTGCTGGTTAACTACTCAGCTTCACTACTGTTAGTAGAATGCCTTAAAATACTTAGCTGAGAGAAGCACTTCAGAAGTGAGATTAAGTAAGGCTTCATTAGGAGCGCATGGGCCTCCTAATGAGCTCTGACACATTATAGAATCATAGAATAATAAATCATAGAATCATTTTGGTTGGAAAAGGCCTTCAAGATCACAAAGCCTTACAAGAATCACAGACTCATTTTGGAAGAGATCTTTAAGATCAAGTCCAGCTGTTAACCCAGCACCGCCAGGTCACCACAAAACAATGTCCTCCAGCACCACATCTATACAAATTTTCAATCCTTCCAGGGATGGGGATTCCACCACTGCCCTGGGCAACCTGTTTCAGGGATTGACAAGCCTTTTGGGGTAGAAATCATTCCTAATGTCTAACCCAAACCTCCCCTGGTACAACCTAACGCTGTTTCCTTTTATCCTATTGCTTGTTTCTTGGGAGAAGAGACCAACCCCCACCTTGATCCAATCTCCTTTCAGGGAGTTGTGGAGAGTGAGGACTCCCCTGAACAGCAAGTGGTCTCTACAGTGCTGCTGGATGGAATAGATTGATCCAAATACAGAAGACAAGACACAAGTGCAGACAGCAGTAAAACATGCTTTACTTTAAATTCTTAGTACACCAGAGTTATAAAAAGCCTGAAGTGAAAAGCAGGTTTTTATCTTGTGGAATCACAGAATAGTGATTTATAACTGAGTTTTTGGTGGTGGATTTTTCTTTTTCTTTTTCTTTTTTTTTTTTTCTTTTCTCTTTTTCCCCCCCAGTGAAATACCAGGCCTTAATTAAAATTAAAGTTCAGACTACTTTGGCAAATAGAGCTTTTCAGATTCATTTGCAGCACTAAAGCAATATATCACAAATAAAAGTGAAATATAGGAATAAAGTGGCCTAGAATTGCCTCTAATTACATGTGTCACATTTTAAATCTTTCAATATTTAGGTGTTTCTTCATTCTCTCCCCAGTCTTACCAATTAGTTAATCAAATTTTGTTCAGCACAACCATGACCAAACTTTAAATAAGCAGACCTCTACCTCTTCCTCCCTCCTGCCCTGTGACATTTTGAAATAGAGCTAAATGTGAGATGAAGGCATCATCTTGCTTCATTGTTTTTGAATCTGGACATTCAGCTCACCATACACATGCCTCAAAGCATCACAATTCATGCTTGCAATAAGCTTCCTCAACCCTGGTTGTTGGGGGATGCATTTTGCTTCCCAGATCAAGGTAGAGTTGGCTGGGATTTGCCTGTAAGGAAAATTGAAAGGTTAGTCAGCCAGTGCTTTCAAAATGGCCCACAACTGGAGAAACTGCAGGTGTGCATCTCAAGTTTTTTGTGTTTGACTCATTCTCAAATGTGCTATGATTTTGTCACAGCATCAAAGAATGAGGGGGTTGGAAGTGACAGCTGGAGATCATCTATTCCAACACTCTCGCTAAAGCAGGGTCACCCACAGCACGTTGCCTAGGATCACAAAGTCCAGATGTGTTTGGAATCTCTCCAGAGGAGACTCCATAGGCAATGACTGTGATTGCTTCACATGTTTAAATACCTTTTGAAATGGTGGGATTGTCTGTGTGAAGAGTGAAGAAGAGATCACAGAAGTTTCCTACGCAGCAAGATTTGGTTCACTTTCTTAAGCACTTGGGACACAAATCCTCTAAGGATGAAGATTTCCAGACCACATCTTCACTGTACAACCATCTCTGATTTATAGTACATAAATGTGTGTGCAGGAAGGCAACATCTGTGCTGGGAAACCAAACTCAGTTTTTCCTGTTTCTCTACTGTCCTACTTCTAAATCAAATTTCATCTCTACAAATGCTAACAGCAGCTGAGCTTTGACTTCTTGAAACACCTGAAGTGACTTACCTGCTAATGTGAATGTATGCTTGACTAAAATCCTTTTACAACATACCATCACTCTCTAGGGGATTCTCATTTATCATGCAAAGATTATGCCCCATGTAGGAATTTCTGCTGCCCAAGGTTTTTCCCATGAGTCATGCTTCTCATTTGTGTAAGGCTAATAACTCTCTATATTAATATCCTTATATCTATAACCACATAATCATAGAATATTTAAGATTGGAAAAGACCATTGAGATCAAGCCCAGCTGTTAACCTAACACTGCCAAGTCCACTGCTAAACCATGTCATTCAGCATCACATATACATGCTTCTGAAGACTTTACTGGGCAGCCCCTTACAGAGCTTAACCACTCTTTCAGTGTCTTTCCTAATGTCCAACTTAAACCTCCCCTGACACAACCTGAGACTGTTTCTTCTCACCCTGTTGCTTGTTACCTGGAAGAGGCTGACCCTTACCTCACTCAAATCTCCTTTCAGGTAGAGATAGTCTTTATGGATAGTATCACAGTATCACCAAGGTTGGAAGAGACCTCAAAGATCATCAAGTCCAACCTGATACCACAGACCTCATGACTAGACCATGGCACCAAGGGCCACGTCCAAACCCGCCTTGAACACCTCCAGGGATGCTGACTCCACCACCTCCCTGGGCAGCCCATTCCAGCAGTCAATGACTCTCTCAGTCAAGAACTTTCTCCTCACCTCCAGCCTAAACTTCCCCTGGCACAGCTTGAGACTGTGTCCTCTTGTTCTGGTGCTGCTTGCCTGAGAGAAGAAAGTAACCTCCTCCTGGCTACAACCACCCTTCAGGTAGCTGTAGACAGCAAGAAGGTCTCCCCTGAGCTTCCTCTTCTCCAGGCTAAACAATCCCAGCTCCCTCAGCCTCTCTCCATAGGGCTGTGCTCCAGGCCTCTCCCCAGCCTCGTTGCCCTTCTCTGGACACGCTCAAGCACCTCAATGTCCTTCTTAAATGGAGGGGCCCAGAACTGGACACAGAACTCAAGGTGTGACCTAAGCAGTGCAGAGTACAGGGGGAGAATGACCTCCCTGCTCCTGCTGGCCACACTATTGCTGATGCAGGCCAGGATGCCATTGGCCTTCTTGGCCACCTGGGCACACTGCTGGTTCATGTTCAGGCAGGCGTCAATCAGCACCCCCAGATCCCTTTCTGTTTGGCTGCTCTCCAGCCACTCCAACCCCAGCCTGTAGCTCTGCATGGATAGTGAAGGCTGAAGCCCCATTACATTCCCAGAATGTGGTATAAGTTGGCTTACCCAAACATGTTTTGTGAATGATACAGAAATAACTCCCTTCAAAATACAGTGAGGTCAAAAGTCTCATCGTCACCAAGAACTGCAAATGCCACATCCTATATGTAACAGTCCCTGATAGACAAGGAAGCAGTTCAAGGGTGAGGGAAACATAGAATAGGTCTGACTCTCTTTGTAAATGGAGTAAAGCCACCTTTATCTGATTTTCCCAGGAAATAATTCAGTGATGAATGGTTCTGTGTAATATGCTGAACCATCACCATGCCAGAGCTATTTATCACTTTGAGTGCATGGAGGCAAATGCAATTATTATTTAAATAAACTACAACTGCCCCTTGCTCTGTCCTCTGTGTGTGTGTAACCTGCAGCCTTCCTTCATCTCAGAGGAGTTAAAGCTTAATATGAGTAAGCCAATCCATTTCCATTTTAAAGAGTTCCAAGGGCACTCCTGAAAACATGGTGACTTGGAGGAAAATGAGCATGAAGGAAAATGCTCCATGAGTCATTTTTCTCCCTAGCTCCTGTGCATTTGATGCACCTGACAGCTCCTACATCCTTGAGTGTAAGAGCAGGTTTTGGCTCAGGAAGGATGCAGAATACTGGGGGATGCTGGCAGGGCTGGGCAGCAATGCAGGCTTGGTGCCGCAAGCTGTGTAACTCATGTGGAGTATGCTGAGTCACATTCAGCAGCACCTGTGACATAACACTTGCAAACAGCAAGCATAGTATGATACCCATTCACAGTAATTTTTCTACCCAGCTCCACTCTGGAGACTGGGTTTGATCTTTTTATTCCTGGCCCAGGTGCAGTTGGGCTCAGACCTGCTCTCTGAGCTGCAGATAATGCTGACAGTTTATGCAGCTGCTGAAGCACAGGCAATTTTTCAAACTCCTTCTGCACACTCCTGGGGACCATCAGCACAGGTACTGATAGATGGCATTGCTTTGGCTGCCCAAGACAGCTGCAGAAATTTTCCAAGGAGTTCAGTTATATATCTTGGAAGTGGCTAATGCAGAGGTTATAAAACTGATCTCAAAAGGAAAGAGGCTTTAGGAGAAAAACTTCCTTTGCATATGGCTCCACTGCACCACAGTGTCGGGACGAGGTGCAGATCAGAGGAACATGAATGTGTGTCTTGATCTGAGATAGAGCATAATCAATTCTGTTCAGTTATTTGACTTCTCAGCTCAGTCTCTGTTCAGTGATCGACACTCTGAATGTTTTCATGGACAGTTATTTGCTTCTAGCTGATGGTTAGAGTTACTGCCAAGGGCTGGCACGCAGAAAGGCTGTTGCTTAGGCTTCCTCCTGTGCAGGTCATGGGCACTGCTAAATCTTGTTTCCCACCTTAGGGTGAAAGAAGTCAGAGGTGGTACGTGCAGGGAGGAGCAGACAGAGCAGGTAACCCTAAACTGACCCACAATGGATTCCAGTCCATGGACATCACCATTTCAGGATAAAGCTGAGGGATCACCAGGTTCAAGCTTCTCCAACAGCTGGGGTCCAAGAACTCTGCCTATTCTGCCTTCTGTCCCAACCAGTGTATTCCTGAAGCCAGCTTCCAAAGTCCAGCTCCTTAATCCAGTTCTCATCTGCGGCTGAGTCCTGTCTGGGACTTTCCAAGGGCCTGACCCCCAACATCAGTGGTGACAGTGATGTCATTGCCATCAGGGGTTAGGTTGGATATTAGTCTGTTTCTATCTTGTTTTAATGTTATTATTTCCCTTCAAGTTGGTTTCATTTTCTTTCCCAACCCATCAGTCTCTCTCCCTTGGGAAGGGAGTGGGGTTGATATAGAACCTCTGTTGGTCACCTAGTGGCCCGCCCAGCACTAACGCTTGACAACTATGTTGCATCTCACGCACACATTATCCCTTGACATGAGCTTGCAGAGATCATCTGATATACCTGAACATCTTGTATAATCACAACTAACACAAGTGAAGAAAAGCCCTGTTGGAAAAGCAGCAGAGGATGTGAGCTGTGTGTACGGTGTGAATGACAGTAAACACTTCATGCATAGGATAAATCTTGCTTTCTGTGATAGTGACTTGTAGGTGCTATTGTCAAGCACTGAAAATAACATAATACAGTGAAAAAGCAAACTCAGGTTACATTAGCAACTGCCCTCAACCACTACCTCTTTCTTCAGTACTTGTACTGAGCAGATGAAATGCTCTCACAGGCTCTTTGGACAGCTTGACTTTTGACTATTGAGACCTATAGCTCCCCTGTGAATTGAACATTAACGTAAGGCAGGAGTGTTCAAATTGAATTACACAGCACAGCATTAGTTAAGTGTCTCCCCTGAGTTTCTTCCTTACCAACAAGCAGGGGCTGAACTCCCAACTAGTTGTGCTTTCTTCCCTACCTGAACTGTTTCTTCATTGTTCTCAGCACACCAGGCCCCTCAAGGCGAAGTGTGACATTCTCCAGGGTTTGTGTCAGAGGATTGGTGAATTCCACAGTCACAGACATTTGTTTACCAGCTACCATCTCACCTTGGGTCTGCAAGACAAAGAAAGGGTAAAGCTCCACAAAATTATAATAATAAAATCCCCCCGGTGCACAACCTTTGCACCTGTTGGAGTGGATTTAGAGAACGGCACAAAAACGATCCAAGGGTGGAACTGCTCTGCTTGTGGACAGGCTGAGAAAATTGGGGTTTCAGCCTGGAGAAAGGAAGGCTGCAGGGAGACCTTATTGTAGTCTTTCAACACTTTAAGGGGCAGATGAGAAAAATGGGTAAAGACTTCATAGCAGAGCCTGTTGTGACAAGATGAAAGATGTCTATGAGAGAGGAGATTCAGTCTAGGTATGTGGAGGAAAATTTTTTACACTGAGAGTGGTGAGAGTCCAGCCCAGGTTGCTCAGAGAATTGGTAGAAGCTTAGAAACATCACAGGTCGGTTTGGATGGGGCTCTGAGCAACCTGATCTAGTTGCAGATGTCCCTGCTTACTGCAGAAGAGGTGAGCAAGATGGCCTTTAAAGGTCTGCTCTAAGCCAAACCATTCTCTGATTGTATGATTCCATGAGATAAACTTCCTCAGAATTCCGAAAAAGCAATAAATCAAAGTTTCCTATACATAGCTATAGATACATGCAGACACATGCTCTCTTTAAAAAAAAAAGGCTATTAAAATTTGTGCATATCTTTACACATCACAAAGAAGAAGAGAAGACACAAACTCAGCTTTAGTAGAAAACATGGCTATAGGAGAGCAACCTTTGCTAGATAGCAGGCATTCTTTCCTCATAACAGTAGGGAGGATAAACTGTGTTGAGGCTGAAATTGGGGATGTTGTATAAAATGTTCTTTTAGTATTGAACTGAAAGAACTCTCTGCTTCTAAAATTTTGTTGCTGAAATAGACTTTATGTGTCTTTCACACCTCCTCTCTAGAACGCTCAGTATACCAAAAAACTTCTGTTGGGTAGTACCAATAATCTGCTCTGACCATCACAACATTTCCACAGGCCATGAATTAGAGTGGACTTTTTGCCAAACTTCATTGCAGTTTCAATCTACTTGTTAAAAAAGCTAAAGGCTGTGGTTGTTACAGAAATTATTATATAGAAACCTGAACATTGGCTCAAATATATATACAAGAGCAAAAATGTCTATTAACAGATTTCTTTCAAGGTCCTGAATTTTATGGAAGCTTCCTGAACAGATGTTCTGATTTCTCACCCCCACACCAATATTAGGACAAACTCAACCCCAAATTACATCATTCAAAGCAGGTGAAGGTTCAGCACCTTGGAAAATGAGACAATTTATAGGGATGCTCTGTTAAGAGTTGAGAACTCTGAATCTCAGTTCAGCCTTTGGTACATAAGGTCCTTATCCCCTCATGAATATTACAGTTCTTCGTTTTCATAAGTATCTTGCCACTGTCTGAAGAAATGGTTGGTTTCTAGAGAGCTCCACTGACAGCAGTGTCACAGAGTGACAGTAAGGCCCTGTAATCACAGAATGGGTTGGCATGGAAGTGACCTCTAAAGGTCATTTAGTATGATCCCTCTAGAGCTAGCAGGAGCAGCTTCAACTGGAGCAGGCTGCTCAGAGCCCCATCCAACAATCCTGGAAACATGGTCCCAGGCAGATGTTGCCTGTCAAAGTTTGAAGAGGTTTTCCATAACACTTGCAGGAATTTTCCAAAGTCACCTAATGGCATTGTCCTTCATTCCTCAGCAAGAGGTTTTGTTACTGTGTTGCTTCAAATAGAACAAAAAACTGAAGGAGTTAGGAGACTTGAGTCACTTGAGTGAATAACTGCCCTTATCCTTTGAGTTTCTCCAGCTTTCTCAGAGCTGTTCCTCTCCTTTCTCCGAGATCACTTCAATTCTCTGCTACTGGTGATGCTCATTCCCAGCCTTTAATGCAGAGATACTCAGTAGGACATATAACATACCTACACACGCCTGTACACTCCATCCAGTTTCTGCTTCATAAGGTGCATGTTAGGCTAAATGTCTAAAGTGGATGTTGACATACACCCCCCAATTTCAGAAGTCAGTGTAACAGTGTTGTAGAGAACAGCTCATGCACTTCATGGTGGTTAACACCTCTCCACCCCAGCCTTGAGCTACCTTGATCCTCAGGTTTGGAATCATCAGGGCTGTTGCCTTCTGCAAGGCCAGGATCTTCCCTGTTTCATTGATCCGTGCAGTCACAAAGAAATGAAAGGAGGCTTGGTCCAGCAGGTCACTCAAGTACTCACTGGATTTGATGGCAACATCAAAAGCGCTGGCTGGGAGAAGAAATAGGAGAGTAAAAAGTAATCTGAAGCAATCTAAATGACTAATTGCACCTCCCTGCAGTGCTGGTTACATGAGTGCCTTGGAAAAGAAGCCGGCCCACCACCAAAGAATGACTGACTTTAACAGCCTGAATTATCTTCATTTCTTTACCTCACCATCTCCCTCTTATCTTGTCCTTTATCTAGACTGTGAGATCCCTGGGGCATGGGCTGGCTTTGTGCACAATCTCTGCCCTTTTCCAATCAGTCTGGGTCTCTGGGTATCTGCTGAAGGTTTCTAAGCACAAAATAAATGAGAAGAAAGACTGGCAATAAATAGCTACTGGGCACAAAGACCCAAACCAACTTTTGAGTATTGATTCTTGTAAATATTTGTCCTTTCACTTGATTTCTGTCCTTTCTCTGTCTCTTCCTGGAAGAAAGGTGTCACCAGGTATGCCACTGATGGGTGTGAGCTCATGCAGGCTACACAAGAGACCACTTTCACTCTAGGATGTGTCCAGATAGCTGTCTTTGTCCTATGTTGGACTTGCCTGAAAAATGTAGCAAGAAGATCCTCCTGTCAGCAGCATGCCCTCCAGAGAGCTTTCACATGCTCCCTGACAATAATTATTGCAAAGAACAAGTCCGCCCAGGCTAAACATCTGAGATGCAGATAATCATTAAGTTGAACCATGTTGAACTGCAATTCCCAGGCCAACAGTGGTGTGAGAATGTGACGCAGAGAAGCAGACCTGTTCTAGGTGGCTGGACAGAATACACAGACATGGAGCTCTTGCCCATTTGTTACAATGCTGATAAGCATATCAGGATTTCCTGTCTGCTAACTCTGATGACTACTCTTATCCATCAGGCTGAGAGGGGATCCTTTCAGTATTGATCAATGGCTAAAGGATGGGGAGCAAGGAGATGGCGACAGACTCTTTAGTGGTAGCCAGTGATAGGACAAGGGGCAACAGATACAAACTGGAACCCACAAGGTTCCACCTGAACAAGAGGAGAAAATTATTTACTGTGAGGGTGCTGGAGAACTGGATTAGGCTGCCCAAAGAGGTAGTGGAGTCTCCTATTCTGGAGGGATTCCAAACCTCTCTGAACATTGTCATCCTTGGCAACTGCTTTGGGTGATCCTTCTTTACCAGTGAGGTTGGACTTGATGATCTCTGAAGATCCCTTCCAACCCCTACCATGCTGGGATTTTGTGAGAAGTGTGCTTTCCAGTGCAAGGAGAGGGGAACTTCTTTGTTTAAATTTATTCATCATAGGAAGGAAAAAAGAATAATAGACTTCTCTTTCCTTACCACTAACTGTTCTGGTAAGTTCCCTGCACCATTTATTGTACCTGGGAAAGCCAAGGGAGACACAACACTGAGTTGCCCTTCAGAAAAATAGGTTAAACTAAATATAACTGAGTAGAAATGAGTACCTTTGAAGGCACTGGAAGGTTTAAGCTATTCAAATCCTCGAAGTTGTTTTCAACCCACACAATTCCTTTAATCATTATTCTGAATATCATCAGTTATTCACTTCCTGCAGGTGCTGGGAGAGTGTCTTTGACACATCTTTGCTGTATTGTAATTTTTTTGTTATATATATACACACACTCCTTGCCATGAATGAAGCCCATAAATACTGTTAAGTGCCTCAAAAGGTATCTTCCCATCACAGCTCTGACAGAATACTACCACAGAGCTGGAAATGAACAGAGAATCACAGAATCATTCAGGTTGGAATAGACCTTTAAGATCATCAAGATTAGCCATTAACCCAACACTCCCAAGTCATCACTAAATCATGTCCCTCAACTACATATCTTTTCAAGCCCTCCAGGGATGATGACTCCACCATGTCCTTGGGCAGCCTGTTCCAGGGCGTGACAAGTCTTTTGGAGAGGAAATTATCTAGAGTCCAACCTAAACATCCCTTGGTGCACCTCGATGCTGTTTCCTACTGCCGTACTTCTTGTTCCTTGGGAGAAGAAACCACCCCCCTACCTCACTCCAATCTCCTTTCAGGGAGTTGTAGAGAGCAATAAGGTCTCCTCTCAGACTCCTGTTCTCCAGGCTAAACAACCCCAGTTTGCTCAGCCACTCCTCACAAGATTTGTGCCTTCACCCTTTTCTGGATGTGCTCCAGCACCTCAATGTCCTTCTTGTAGGGAGGGGCCCAAAATTGAACTCAATACTCAAGTTGTGGGCTCACCGGTGCTGAATACAGGGGAATAATCACTTCCCTCATCCTGCTGGCCACACTGTTGCTGATACAGGCCAGGATGCTGTTGCTTTCTTAGCCACATGGGCACATGCTGGCTCATACTCAGCTGACTGTAGACCCACACTCCCTTTTCCACCAGGCAACTTGCCAGCTGCTTTTCTCCAAGCCTGTAGCATTGCATGGGGCAGAGACATTGATGGCAGTTAACAACAGAGAAGGAAAGCTCAGAGGTTTGAAAACAACTTACATGAAAAGGGTTCCAGTTTTGCACTGAAGGAGTGTTTCTTGAATTCATTTTTTGTCACTCCTGTATAAAACACTATGTTGCCTGAAAGGAAGGTAGTAGCAGTGTAATAGTTGTGACTTCTGTTTCTGAAAGTTATGGTGACATGAAAGTCGCTGCCGAGGACTGCGTTTTGCACTTGGAAGTCCATCTCCACATCCTTTTGTGGCTGATAAGTGGGATCTTGGATGGTTTGCTTTTTAACACCGTACATCACAGCAGTCTCAAGAGCCAGTCTCTCCTCCTCTGAGCCTAGAAGTAAAAGCTAATAAACTTCATGCAAGAAAGAGGGTCCTGCATTAGCTCATTCACCGATCACAAGGGTGCATCTTCCATAATTTGTGGTAGCTGAAATGAATGGAGTGAGCCTTCCTGTGGTAAAGTGATCTAGAGAACTTCACAGATTCCAAGGGAGCTGATGCTAAAGACTGAAGCCATCTCAGACAAGCCAATGTAGCTTAACTGATAGTAATGGAGCAACACTGCGCAAACATTTGGCCTGAGAAAGAAACATCTAAACAGTATTACAAAAAGCCTTAAATGGTTTGAATCACTCCAGAACTACCTTTCATTTTCACTACAGCTAACTCAGTCCAAAGCATTTCTGATCAGCAAAATTTGTGCTCTAATCAAGGTTTCTTCTGTGTTTCCATAGAGAAGTTACAAATAAAATGTTCCAGAGGGTACCTTAGCAGCTTTTCATGAAGCTCCCTCAGTGGCAGGGGTTTGTAAATCCACTGTTCAAGGTCTGACTGAGGCAAATCTACATTGGTATGGACCCAGCCCATTTCAGGTTACCTTCTTGGAACTTGTAGTTCTCAGTAATATCCATCATTCCATCCCCACCCACTTCCTTGGTCACAATCAGCTGCCCAACATGTTTTGTGTCAATATTTTCTATCACTTGGGTTCCGTTTTTCTCCTTTCTTAAGTAAACAATATCACCATTCACCTGAAAAAATAAATGAAAAAGGATTGAACCACAGAAACACTGAATCACTATGTTTGGAAAAGACCTTCAAGATCATCAAGTGCATCCGTTACCTAACTCTACCAGGGCCACTACTAGACCATATCCTTGAGTACTGAGATGGCTTTTAAATACATTTATGAAGGGTGATTCAACCACTTCCATGGGTAGCCTATTCACAGGATCACAGGATGTCAGGGGTTGGAAGGGACCCAAAGAGGTCATCAAGTCCAACCCCCCTGTCAGAGCAGGACCATACAATCTAGCTCAGATCGCAGAGGAATGCATCCAGACAGGCCTTGAAAGTCTCCAGAGAAGGAGACTCCACAGCCTCTCTGGAGAACCTCTTCCAGTGTTCTGTGACCCTTACAGTAAAAAAGTTCCCCCTTGTGTTGAAGTGGAACCTCTTGTGCTGCAACTTACATCCGTTGCTCCTTGTCCTATCAGAGGGAGCAAGTGAGCAGAGCCTGTCCCTCCCCTCCTGACACCCAGCCCTCAGATAATTACAAACATTTATTAAACCCCCTCTCAGTCTTCTCTTCTCCAGACTACAAAGCCCCAGGTCCTTCAGCCTCTCCTCATAAGGCAGTGCTCCAGTCCCCTAATCATCCTCGTAGCCCTCCACTGGATAGGCCTCTGTTGGACCCTCTCCAGCAGATCCCTGTCCCTCTTAAACTGGGGAGCCCAAAACTAAACACAGTACTCAAGATGACATCTCACTAGGGCAGAGTAGAGTGGGAAGAGAATCTCCCTTGATCTGCTGGATACACTCTTTTTAATGCACCCCAGAATCCCATTGGTCTTCTTGGCCACAAGGGCACATTGCCCATAACTTGTTATCCACCAGGACTCCCAGGTCCCTCTCCACAGGGCTGCTCTCCAGCAGATCACCTCCCAACCTGTACTGGTGCAGTTTATTATTCCTCTCCAGGTGCAGGACTCTGCACTTGCCCTTGTTGAACCTCATTTGGTTCCTCTGTGCCCAGCTGTCTGGTCTGTCCAAGTCTCACTGGATGGCCACACAGCCTTCAGCTGTACCAGCCAAGCCTCCCAGTTTGGTGTCATCAGCAAACCTGCTGAGCAGACTCTGTCCTCTCATCAATGTCATTGATGAAGATGTTGGAACAGTACCAGACCCAGCACTGATCCCTGGGGCACTCCACTAGTTACAGCTCTCCAGCTGGACCTGGCACCATTGATCACCACTCTGAACTCTGTCTTGTAACCAGCTCCTAATCCACCTCACTGTCTGCTCTTCCATCCCACACTTCCTGAGCTTGCCCAGTAGGATGTCATGGGAGATGGTGTCAAAGGCCTTGCTAAGGTCAAGGTAGACTACATCCACTGGTCTCCCTGAATCTACCCATTCAGTTATGTCCTCATAGAATGTTGTCAGGTTAGTCAAGCATGATTTCCCCTTGGCAAATCCATGCTGACTACTCCTGATAATCTTCTTCTCTTCCAAGTGCCTTCAGATGCCCTCCAGAAGGAGCTGCTCCGTCATTTTTCCAGGGATGGAGGCAAGACTGACTGGTTGATAGTTCCCTGGAACCTCTTTCTTGCCCTTTTTGAAGACTGGAGTGACAGTCTTTGATAACCCTTTCTGTAGAGTTTTTCCTAATGTCTAACCTAAGCCTCTCCTAGCAGAACTTGATGTCATTCCTCATGTCCTATCAGTTGTGACTTGTAGGAAGAGATCAATGATCCCTCCCTACAACTTCCCTTCAGATAGTTGTAGAAAGCAATAAGGTCTCCCCTCAGCCCCCTTTTCTTCAGTCTGAACAATCTCAGCTGCCTCAGTCACTCCTCATCACCTCCATGTCTATCTTATACTGCAGCACCCAAAACTGAAGATGGTACTCAAGGTGTGGCCTCAGCAGTGCAGAGTACAGTGAGACAATCACTTCTCTAGCCCTGCTGGCCACACCATTCCTGACACAAGCCAGAAACCTGTTGGTCTTCTTGGCCACCCAAGCATGCTGTGGTTCATGTTCAGCTGGCTGTTGATCAACACCCCCAGGACTGCCTGTCGAACCATCCATGTGATCTATCCTTGACCTATTGCAGGCCAAAAGGAATGTGGCAAGCAAAGAGTTCTTTAAAATCACTACATGCATTTTGACTGTAATCAGCAAGGGAGCCTTAACAAAAGCAGCTTTGTTGGAAATCCTGAGAAACAGGTAACAGCTAACAAGGGTTGGAGATGAGTGGCTAAAGCCAGTGAGTCATTTGCTAACATAGCTGGATGCTGGGAAGAATAAATGAATGCAGCCTGAAGCTCCATCAGAGTCAGAGTGGCTTTTCCTGCTTGTTACTTTGGCAAGCAGAAATGTCTCTCATTCATTAGAGTCATATCACACCTACTGGCCTGCATGTCAAAATCATTATGAGATCTTCCTTTGACATAAAGTGCACATAAAGAGACTTCCAATCCATAAATTGCAGTGGAGCCCTGTCCCCTGTCTCACCCATGGTCCTACTGATATCACTCAAGGCACTAAAGATTTTCAGGTACGTACCTCAGCGTAGACAAAAGGAGCATCAAATTGGAAGCAAACATGACCGTGTTTAATGGCTTGAACCGAGGCTGGGCCACACCTGTACATACCTGTGTGGAGAAGAGAGATAAAGGGAATGATTAAAGTACTCATAAAACCCATCAGAATGCTGTGTTTTCTCAAAGGAAAAGATTTGTTTCTTATTACCAGCCCTCTAAACAACACAGACTCATCTGAAACAACCTCATGGTTTGGATCCTTCATGGCACTGAAAAGTTCCCTCTGAAGTCTCAAGTACCTGAAATGCAGGTAGACCTGGTTTTGGTTGAAGCAGATAATTTTGGGATGGCTCAGTTGTGTCACGAACTGAGAAAGACTTCACTGCAGGTTTGCTAAGAACGTTTTTCAAGAATTGGAAAATTAAGGACTGGGATGAACAGCAGTGGTTTTTCACCCTGCCTACATCCTGCTCAGGAAGTTTAGTAAGGGCTGCAGACATAAAATGGAGGATAATGCATTTGATCAGGCTCCCTTCTAGGTTCGCCAAAATTCTAGACCCATCTTCTGGCAAGAGGTCTGCATCTCTTCTGTGCTGAGCGAGGCCCTTCTGATGCAGGATTTTGTGCACATGCCTTATAAGCAGGGTTATAATAAGGAGAGATACACTTTAGAGCTCAAAACAGATCAGAAGTTGGCTCTGAGCACTGGTGAGCATGGTCATCTGGTGTGAGAAATTGTCACCAGCCACATGGTGTTACTGACTCAGCTCTTATCAGCCCATAGCTTGCCGCAAAGAACCCACACGTTGGAAAGAGAGCTGAGAGGGACTTCAAGCGACATTACCATCACTGGTTTCTTGGGGTGTTCCATCAACAACTTGCCATCCTCCAAAACCAACAGGAAGATCAGGTCTGGTCATCCAAGCTTCATTCCAGCAGTGATAGTTCCTTGGACAAGAGATGGAACCAGAATATTAATTCTTGGAAAGAAGTACACAGAACAAATATTTATGAGCATTCAGAAGATCCTCTCTCAGTCTGGTCTCCTCCAGGCTAAACAGCTCCATGTCTCTTAGCCTCTTTTCCTTGCAGAGATGCTCCAGTACCCTCAGGATCTTGGTAGACCTTTGTTGGACTCTCTTCACTAGTTCCCAGAGCCCAGAACTGGATGAAATACTGGAGATGTGGCCTTACCAGGGCAGAGTATAGGGGGAAGAAGGCCAGATCTCCCAGAACACACAGTTTTCAATACAATACCACCATGGACCAAGTTTTGCCTTCAGAGCCCTGGACAGCATACAGAAAGGTCAGTCTGTGAGAGTGGTTCATCTAGGAGCTCAGGGCTGAAATGTCCTCACTGGGTTGGATGTTCAGGAAGAAAACAAAAAACAAAACCCCCAAAACACCACAGCACAATCATGTTCTGCCCAGAATGTTTCAAAGATGAGCAGAAAATAAAGATTTTGTAGCTTATTGTAACAAGCAAGAAAAAAACACCAAAAAACAAAGAGTCTAGGAGAAAGGTCTTGCAGTAAAGCCAACAACATTTTTAAATTTCATTACTGAAAAAAAAAAACAACTATTGGAAGGAAGAAGTAGAGGAAGGGATAATTTTGCTTGAAAATGATACACATCCTACAGCAGACAGGAATAAAATGACATCTGTGTAGTTGCTGATACAGCCCCTAGTACATGTAATGATATAAGCCAGCAAAAAGAGGATGGTCAAACTCTGACCATTTTATTAATAATAGGTGAAATGCAGCCGTGGACCGGAGTCAGAAGGATCTGAGCCTTATCTAATAAGACATTTCAAAGTGGAAATGAAA
Organism: Eubucco bourcierii; assembly: GCA_013396675.1. Lineage (NCBI taxonomy): Eukaryota > Metazoa > Chordata > Aves > Piciformes > Ramphastidae > Eubucco > Eubucco bourcierii. The sequence goes on from VWZE01007971.1 coordinate 298,875, forward strand.
GCTTGGATCAGGGTAAAACTTGTCAGTTAGGAGAATTAATGAAGCAGCACTGCAGAAAAAAAGGATTTTTCAAGGAAAATGCTGCACACTCAGGGAATTTTTGATGCTGCTAAAAGTAGATGATGCTGAATCATGCTGGCAAAACTTTGCTAAGGGCTACCAGAGAATGGAAAGAAGCTTTGTGGTAGGTGGGGTTTTGGAAACTGTTATGTTAACACGAGAGAGAGATGATCCCTGCCTTGAAACTTTCAGTGGTTCACAGATTCACAGAAACATCCAGGATGACCAAGTCCAACATATAACCCTACTCTACAAGATTCACCTTAAACCATGTCCCTAAGCACCACATCCAAAAGACCTTTAAACACATCCAGGGTCAGTGACTGAACCACCTCCATGGGCAGCTCAGCCCAGCGCCTGACCACTCTCTCTGTGAAAAACTTTTTCCTAATATCTAACCTAAACCTACCCAGTCTCAGTTTGAGGCCATTCCCCCTTGTTCTGTCTCCAATTACCTGTGAGAAGAGACCAGCACCAGCCTCTCCACAATGTCCCTTCAGGTAGCTGTAGACAGCAATGAGGTCTCCCTTCAGCCATCTCTTTTTCAAACTAACCATCCCCAGCTCCCTCAGTCACTCCTCACTTTGAATTAAGCTCAGCCGTGTCACTGGCTTTGTGTTCTGTGAAAGAAGAACCTGAGAATAGGCAGGAGGGAAGGATGGTAAAACTAAGGTGGAGATAACAGTGTGGAAAATGGCAGCTCTGCTTCAATTTTGTGATTGTGTAATACAGTTTTTGCTATATTTTGGTATAAATTCTTCCAAGGAGACAGGACCTTTCTTACTGGTTTCTGTTGGTATAGCTGGGTGCAACAGGATAGCAATTTCTTGAGATCTGCTGCTATGAGAAACAAACACGCTCAAGGGTATGGCATATGTATGGACAGAAAGGTGTTTCTAGTAAAGCTCATGAGCACTAAGAAAATGAGGCTGAGGGGGGCATTTGCCTCTCTGAAATGTAGCAGAGCCTTCTTCTGGTAGAAATGGAGCTGGCTGCACAGTCATGACTGGTTAAATTCCTTGTGTAGTTCTTGTATCCTACAGCAATCCCCAGACATTAAAGAAAGCAAGAATGGCTACACAGATCAATGTAGCAACCATTAAATATTTACAGAGATAATTACAAATAGTCTAAACAAAGTGAAGGAGAAATTAATAAAAGATGACCAATTGGGTTGCATGCCTGGAAGACAATTTAAGAAGGCGACTTCATATTGCTTATGAGAGACACATGCTGGAAACAGCTGCTGCCTTTCTTTCATGAGTTGGTAAGCTCAGGCACTGAGATTGGGAGAGGTCTCATAAGGGCTTTCTCCACAAGCCTGGACATGGATGACCTCCCACAGGGTTGGGTGACTTTAGGCAAGTTTCTGCTGAGGTGCTGACGTTGGGCTGCTTGGACCTCACAGTAGGAATGAATCTTGATTCCCATCCAAGAGAAAGATTCTTTAAGTGTCTTTATATCATCATTAAAAAAGACAAAGAGAACAAAGTAAGGGGACAGAGACATCACTGATGGGCCCAAATCCGGCCAGCTTGATAAAAATAACTTTTTGCAAAGTCTGTGTAATTTTGTATGTGTTTTGTTGTTGTTTCCTATCCTGAGGGAGAAGATGATCTTTAATAAAAATAAATAAATGTCAGATAACATTCAGAGGGAGCCCAACACTCAGAGATTGATTGGATTAAAAATCCTGGCTCCAAGTATCCCTGCAGCCTGAGAGTATTTAAAACCTGACAACAGATCAGTTCCAGCAGTACAAGGCAATAGAAATGATATATTAATAAAGAAAAAGAGCCTTGCTTCCAGTTTTCAGGAGATTATAAATAAAAGTGAGAAATACATTTAAAAAATCATTATAAATACCTTGATCTTGTCCTTTAAAACCATGCACACACACGAAGAAATAAAAGGGATATTGAAAAATAAATATACATCAAGGTTAAGACACAAGCCATTTAAAGTTGCCCTGTGGGCTACCATAGAGTGTCACAGAGTAATGAAAAGAAAGGACACAGAGGAGAAAACAGGTGTGTAATACATTAAGTCATGCCCAAAGAGTTAAGTACACCATGTACTAATAAATGCACCAGAAGGATAAAAGGTTGAACAAGGAAGTTCAAAAAGTAATCACACCAAAGAAAAGTGAAGGTAGGATGGGAGGATGAAATGCTAGTGTGGGTGGTGCACAGCTGATACGGTCATGTCCCAAAAGACTGGGAAAAAACAGGACTGAATTAAGAAGTCTTGGGAAGCAGCTAGGAAAATGAGAAGTAGGGAAGTAAAACGAAATGTCTGAAGTGGGTGAGAGAGGTTTCATAGATGAGGTTAGGAGAAAGGGAGAAGTTTGCTTATATAAGAAACTGGAAGGAATGGCTTATACACCAGAGTCTGTAAATGAGGAGAGGCTAAAAATGCTGGGATTGTTCAGCCTGCAGATGGCAAGGCTCAAAAGGATCTTATCTATGCCTACTTAGGGAGTCAGGGGAGCAAAACCAGAGCCAGTGGCCCCCAGTGGCCAAGAAGCAATGGCCACAAACTAAAACAAAAGATTCTGTCTGAGCACTAGGACATAGTATTTTTCACTGTGGGAATGGTTGAGCGTTGCCCCAGATTTCTCAGAGACGTTGTTGAGTATCCATCCTTAGACATACTCAAAATCCATCTGGCCTCAGCCCTGAAGAACCCACTCTAGCTCACTCCACCTTGAGCAGGAAGATGCTGGATGATTTCCAAGGGTACATTTCAGGCTCAGTGATTCTGGGATACAAGTTTCAGATGTAAACGAACCTAATTGTTCCCTCTTGGTAACAAATTATGGAAACAATAAAAGAGGTTGCAGCAAGAGGTTCAGTCATTTCCTCCACCACAGAATTACAGTTTTAATACGAAGACTTCCAGAGCTAAGTTATTAATGAAACATGCTGATGAGTTAAAGGCATCATTGAGACAGAACACATATATAAATACCAAATAAGATAAATATCTCCTGAAAAAAAGCACTATAGAGGTCACATTCCCTGCTTCACTCTGAGGAGGAGAGGCTTAAGGCTTGACAACCCACTCATAATTCCCATGGAACAGAGCTTTTTTTTTTCCCAACCTAAACCTCTCTTGGTGCAACTTGAAGCCATTTCCTTTGCTTCTATCACAGGATTCCCCAAGGTTTGCATCTTTATATGGCAAGCACTTGTGGTAGTTTGGTCCTGGCCGGGAACCACATACCACTCTACCATTCCCCTTCTTAGATAGACAGGGGAGAGAGAAAATATAACAAGAGGCCCATGGGTCAAGATAAGAGCAGTTTAACAAAGCAAGAGCAAAGGCCACACATAGAAGCAAAGGCAAACAAACCCATTATTCTCTACCTCCTGTTAGCAGACAATGCCCAGCTGCCTCTCAGGAAGCAGGGCTTCAATATGTTGTAGCAGTAGCTCTGGAGGACAGACGCCATCCACAAATGCCCACGCTTCCTTCTTTCCCTTAGCTTTTACATCTGAGGTGACACCATATGGTATGGAACAGTCCTTTGATCAGTTTGGGTCACCTGGCCTGGCTGTGTGCCCTCCTGAGATCTTGCCACCCCATAGCCTACTATTGTGTGGGCATGTTGGTAAAGCACAGCAGTAGCCAAAACACTGTTCTCTTATCAACATCCTTCCTGCTATCACTACAAAAGATGCTATGGGGAGAACTAACTCCATCTCAGCCAGACCCAATACAGTGCTTCATATTAGTCAGTCTACTAACAATCTGTTCATCCTGTTTTACTGAGCTGGCAGTGTTCTTTAGTGTATAGAGAAATAAACAAACCACAGATATTGTCGTCACGACTTTGCTGTTTGTACAGTTAACACATTAATAACATTTGCTAAGACAACTCACCAGACTGAGTCCTTTGTAAGTTTGGTGTCCACTTTCCCTTCATCATCCAGAAAGAAGTCCAGTTGCAAATTTGCATTGTTATCATGAGCAGAAGTATAGGTGGTCACAAGCCTTGCAGGTATCCCCAAGCACCTCAGAACTGTGGCAAGGAGAGGAGTGGGTTGAGAAGGACAAATAGAAAAACTGTGTTCATGGGTGACAGGATGAGAGGAGAGAAAGTATTAATAACTAGAAGAAAATGAGAAAACTCAGTCAGTACAACCCAAATAATTTCTCCTTCTTATATAGACTATGTTAAATATTTTATTTGGTCACAAAATTACGAGCATTCAGGATCTGTAACTGTACAAAGATTGTAACCCAAGCAGTAGAAATGCCAATAGTTTTAGAATAGTCTTGAAGAGTGAGCGTGCTGTAGCTTTTCAGAGCAAATCTGAGTGCAGTGGGTCAACTGCATGACCCAATGTAGTACAAAGAAAATTAAGTCTGAGCTGGCAAGAAGTGCGAAATATATTAGGTCTCCTATTAACAGGAACCCAGGAGCATTGTTTGACTATGATGAAAAGAGAATTAATAGGAAATATCTCCTTTTGGTCCATTTGGAGTCTTACTGTTGTACATCTGTTGTCAGAAGGCATCTGGGGAACACGGAGAATAAAGCAGAAAAGTAGTGCTAACAAAAGGGAAAAATGGTATTATTTGCAAGTGAATTGTCAAGAGTTAGAGATTCTGAGCAAAATGCATTATGTCACTTGTACTGAGTGCTAGGTAATAGAATTTAGGAGTCACTACTCTGTCCCCACGAAGAGTCTAAAGAGGAGAACAAAAACCCTAAATCTACAATGAGGTGTCTATGACTCTTACTTCCAATTGACCAGTGGTAAATTTAGGCATGTGGAAATGCCACAGCTCTGTCTGAAGTGTAGCATCATTAGGTTTCTGTGTTTGTGGTGCATCTTGGCTGATAAACAGCCATGGAGCACAGTGCCAAGGGGAGGAGTTGGGCTGCAGAGGCATCATCTCAGCTTCTTCAGATGAAATATTTCATCTCTTAGCTAAAACATAAAATATATCCCTGTTTTTCCAATTTAGGAGTCGAGACAGGTCTGCAGAAAAGCAAGGGCTTGGGTTTGGTGGGGTTGGGGTTTTTTTGTGGGTTTTTTGGACAAAGAGAACATATTTATTTAAAATCCTATGTAAAAATAGTTCTGGTGCTGCAATGTTTTACAGCACTTGCTGCCATTGTTGGGGTTTGTGTATTCATTAGTGTCACTACTGTGACTTCCAATAAAGTGTAACGCTGCACATTCATTTCAAGTTCCTGGATGACAAATTACTTGGATGCATCCAATACCATATGTACCTATTGATTAAACCTAATTCAAGTGCCCTCCCAGGCTTCCAGCACATGAGCCATCAGGGCTCATTGAAAATAATTTGTCTGACAATTTCAAGATTAATGACCATTTTTCAGAATGTTTTAGCATTTTTAAGGGGTAACTATCCTGAGCATACAATAGAGTAACCTTGGAGAGCTGGACTAGTCACAGCGATACAACATTGGCGCCTAAGGAATACTCAAAATCAGCCACTCAGACCTTTGTTGTCCTCTCCATGCAGCAGTCAGCGGTGTGCTCTTGTTACCAAGAAGCCCATTGGTCCCCTAGGGGGCATAGTAGAGTGTGGCCTGCAGGTCGAGGAAGGTTCTTCTACCCCTCTACTCTGCCTTAGTAAGACCACATCTGGACTATCGTGTCCAGTTTTGAGCTCGCCTGTTCAGGAGAGACAAGGAAGTACTGAAGAGAGACTAGTGGAGGCTATCAAGATGCTGAGGGGACTGGAGGATCTCTCCGAGGAGCAGAGGCTGGGACACCTGGGGCTATTTAGCCTGGAGAAGGGCAGACTGAGAGGGGATCTTATCAATGATTATCAATATCTAAAGAGCAGGGGCCAAGCGAAAGAGCCACACTATTCTCAATGGTCCCCAGTGACAGGACAAAAGGCTAAGGGAACAAATTGGAATGTAGGAGGTTCCACCTAAAGATAAGGAAAAAAAATATTTCCTGTGAGGATGTTGCAGCCCTGAAGCAGGCAGCCCAGAGAGGTTGTGGTCTCCTTGTCTGGAGAGACTTCAGACCCATCTGTAAGTTGTGGTCCTGGGCAGCCTGCCCTGAATGACCCTGTTTTAGCAAAGGTTTTGACTTGATGATCTCCAGAGGTGTCTTCCAATCTCTACCATTCTGTGGTTCTTTTGAGCTACTGGAAAACATTTTAATTTCAAAATGCTCAAAAAAGTTTATATCTCAGCAGTTTTTGCAGTAGTAAGAAATGCCAGGTCTCTGATGTGACTTAGTCAGCAAACCAAGCCTACTTTTTTGCTCCAGATAAATACTCCTCTGATGTGTTGCTCCACTTTCACAGTGGCCTGCAGGCAAAAGACTGCATAGTGGTGGTTCAGGGCCAGTGTGAGGGGAAGGTAGGAGAATTGGTGTGTGTGTTTGTGATTTAGAGAAATCTAGATGAGGCAAAGGACAAAGACAAAGTAGTCTGTGAAAGCCATGGTGAGGAATTGCATCCATAGGAAACATGCAAGAGCATTTTCAAACACAGTGTGTTGTGCAGAGGTAGAGGACCATCAAGTATAGACCATGCAAACTAAGTATCTCTCAGACTCTTTGGATCACAGAACCATAGACTCATAAAAATATTTAAGTTGGAATGGCCCTTTAAAAGTCATCTAGTCTAACCCCTTGCGGTGATCGGGGACACACTCAACTAGACCAGGTTGCTCAAAGATGCTTCCAACCTGATCTGGAATGTTTCCAGCTATATGGTCTGTCTGAACTGCTAAGTAAGAAGCAATAGGAGAAGAGGAAATATCCTTAAGTTGCTCTAGGAGAGATTTAGGTTGGACATAGGGAAAAATTTCTTCACTGAAAGAGATGTCAAGCTCAGGGCAGTGCTGGAGTTCCTGTCCTTGGAGGGCTTTAAAAGCCACATAGATGTGGTTCTGAGTGACACGGTTTAGCAGTGACCTGCAAGTGTTAGTTGTTGGACTCTTGCAACCAAAAACAATTCTATGGTTCTATGATTCTACATCTCCTACATGGGGTAATAATTTCATATTTCATGTCTAGATACCAAGCCCCCTGTTTAGCTCAGATTTCATAACAGAAATCATAACAGAAATACAGACTGTGCCAAAAGTTAAATGTTTCCTCTCCCAAATTTACCCTTGTGAGTCAGAGTACATAAATAGTTAACACATTTGTGTGAAGAACTGAAGATGTGAAAGGTTTATTTAAAGATCATCTATTTTAGCCACGTGTTTTTAAGCATCTCTACTATTTACTCCTGAACACCACAGAACCAAGGAGTATTTTAGTTGGTTTCTCCTAAAAGCTGTTTCTGTTATGTAAGAAATGCAGAGCAAAATGGAGCTTTCCCTGCTGATACCTACATGTGTTGAAGACACCAGCAAAGACCCAGCACTGGCCATATCTTACGGGTTGCTTAGAGCTGTAATACTCCAAGAGAATGTCTACACTTCCTGTCCAGGCTGAAGGTGCAACACCATAAATGTAGGTATTGTCCCAGGATCCAGCAATCACACCGTTATCATCCCTGGAGTTGATCTAAAGACAAAGAAAATGAACATTAAGAATGTCAGAGACCAGGTAATGAAGAGCTCTTTAACTCAGCAGACAAAGATAAGGTGGGAGAGACTGAACATAGCCAAATTTAGGGACGTGGTTTAGTGGTGTAATTGGCAGTGCTATGTTAAGGGTTGAACTTGATGACCTTGGAGGCCTTTTCCAAACTTAATGATGCTATGAATTATGAAGACAGGAAATGTACAGGACAATCTTGTTAAGGGCCATGGATTCTCCATCACTAAATAATTTTGAAGGAAGGTCAGACAAAAATAATGGTGAAATTATATCATCACATGGAGTATCCATGTTGCAAATTTAGTGAGTTTTATCAGCATTAAATTTTCCTATTGCTATGTACTCTTAATAAACAGGGTCAGTTCTACACCAATAAGCTGGATTCTTTCCTAATATCATCTGATTTTCTGGTTGTATCAGCCCAGGGGTTCTAATAAAACCATTCCTAATTTACAGTGGGTTGGAGAGGAACCAGTCCATGCTATTTTTAAAGTAAAAAATTATTTATTTGTTCCAGCACACATGAAAACAAGGAGGAATTTGCTGTGCAGGTTTTCCCCTGGTAAGATACTACAAAGCGAGGAGTTTTGCTGACTAATGGCTATACTGATGGGCATTAATGAGCAATACATCTCCCGGTTGCAAGTTGAAACAAACCAGTTGAGGCTGTGCAAAAAAGCTCATTTGCTCTGTACCTTTTAATTATGCTAATGAGGAACAGTGACACACCAGCTAAATAAATCACAATTCTCATTTAAAAGCTCTTGGGTGGATTAACTACTGGTTTGTAATTAGAAAATCGACTTCCTGTGAACCAGTGACTGAATAAAGATAAGTCTTCAGAGTCATAACCAAAGGGTTAGAGGGCTGTGCCCATCTTGCTATTGTGGGAGACAAGCTGAGAAAAGAGGGACCTCAAGGACAGGGCAGAGTGTTGATCTTCAGATTCTCCTCTGGCTGTAAAGAGAGGAAGAGGAGCGTGACTCTACTCTGCACCTTCAGGAAGCCTCAGAAAAATCCCAACACAGGGATATCTTTTCAGATTAGTTCAGCTCTACCACAGCTCATCTTGAGCAAGGACGAGGGTAAAGGCCTTGAGTAACCTGTACTAGTGGGAGGTGTCCCTGCCTATGGCAGGGGGTTGGAACTAGATGATCCTTGAGGTCCCTTCCAACCTAACCATTCTATGATTCTATGATTCTATAACACAGGTGGTGCTTCAGCACCTCTTGGTCACTTCTTACTGAGGTCCAGATTCAGAAGTACAGAATTCCCACCCAGCTATGGCCCAATCCTGAAGATTAGATCTAAAGTCCATTGACCTCTGGATTTCCAATAGTGAACTTCACCTCTTTAAAATCATCAAGTTGACTCAAAACGTAAGCAAAATCCAAGCCCTTTTTGGGTCTATAAACTTTGTGCTCTTCAGCTCTTAGGGCTTCTGTGGTCCCTGGACATCCATCATCCCAGTGATGAGGGAACCACATTCAGTTCTTACTTCTGTCACAATTCTAATGTCTGAGGTGAAAGAATTAACCAAAATGTGTAAAGAGAAAGAGAAGTGGAGGTGTTCTCAATATTTCTTGCTGAAGGTATTCTACTTCATGTGATGCTATGCAAGATTCAGAATGTGGGACTGAGAGACTGGAAATCCCTTTTCAATGTCAACTAAGACAAAGAACTTATTCACTCAAAGCCTGGATAAACGATGTAAGATGTGGTTTAAAAGCTCATCTGTCTCCAGCAACCATGGTTTTTTGGACAGTCTGTGGTGGAGTGCTCCAAACTCCCTTCCCCACCTCTGTCAGTGGAAGTTTGAATGGGAGAAGACAAAGGTGCAAAACTGCTTTCTCCCCCTCTGGGGTCTTGAATAGGGAAAGGCAAAAGGCCCTTTCCTCCCGCTCCCACAGGTGTACTCACTCATGGGAAAGCCCACGCTGGAGTCTGGGATTGTGATTGGGTGAGTTCTTTCTGCCCAGTAGATATTGGCACTGGACACACTGTCTAGGAAAGACTTGAATAGAGTGACCAGAAAGCAAATGCAGGTCCATTTGGTCCATGCAGTTCCATACAGATCCATTTGGAGAGATTTCCCTGCGGCACGTGGACCTGCCTTGTCCTCAGACTGGTGTGTCCTGGCTACCTGTTCCCTACCCCCAAGTTGGAACACCCTGCCTCTGCTGTAGGAAAAGGCAATGAGCTGAAATAAGAGTTTTAACTTTAGGGGAGCAAAGTAAGATGTCAGACCTCAAAGGTCAAAATGGATAATTACAAAAATCTCAGAATCACAGCATAGCAGAGGTCAGAAAGGACCTGCGGAGATCATCTAGTCCAACTAGATGCTAAAATGCAGTAACCCACAGCAGATTGCCCATGATCACAATGTCCAGATGGGTTTGGAATCTCTCCAGAGAGGGAGATTCCACAACTTCTCTGGGCAGCCTGCTCCAGCGCTCTGGCACTCTCACACCAAAGTTTTATCTTGTGTGCAGACAGAACCTCCTGGGTTCTAGTCTGTGCCTGTCGCCCCTTGTCCTGTCACTGGGACAACTGATTTGGCATCTGTTGGAGTGGCATATCAGGGCATGAGGGCCAGCTAAATCATCCTTGCTTTGATTTATGCTCCACTTTTGAGACATCTTAGCCATCCATTACATACCACTGCAGAGGCAACACGGCAGATTTTGATTGGGTTTCCACGCCCAGAAAGCTCCAGTTCTGCTTTGTCCATCAGGAACAGGCAAGCATCCAGAATGTTTTCTTCAAACTAGACAAAAGAAAACAAAGAGGGAAACAGAGAGAGAAAATGAAGCAATTTCTTGTTCTGTAAAGAGCAGGTAAAGTTATTTTTCATTGTTGTTACAATAGGTGACCAGTTTCAAAATAGTCAGGTCAAAGCTCTGTGTTTGAAAACAGAAGTTTTGTTCTGGAATAATTGCTCATATATGGGGGGAAAAAAAATAAAAATGTGAGAGGCTGTGAGGGAAAAGAGAGTGCAATTTCCAATTCAATCTCAGTCTGGTTTCCAGAAGGTTGAAATGACAACACAGCCTTCCTGACACAACATAAAATTTTAAGTGCTAACAAGTATATAAAAGGAAGATATTATTATAATAACTACAAGAAGCTGGTCTGCTCGTCAAGGACTTCATGCCCTTCAAGGATCCCAGACCTGTTAATTTCTGGACTTTTCTGACATGCAGCCAATGGAATACCTGGAAGCTGAACAAGAAGTAGTTTACCAATGTTATTTTGAAGAGACTTAGATTTTAAAACCAGTTTATAATCAAGAAAATCTGATTCCACATATTAATCCTGGGATATGACATCAAAAATGCCAAGTGACCTAAAGTAGTCCTCTTCAAAGACAGAACAAAAAGGTACAGTTTCTTTGATCCAGCATGAACAAGAACAAGAACAATAATGAATTGAGGGCAGAGGTGCCTAAATAGACCAGAAACCATTTGTCACAGAACTCGCCCTGCAATGTATTTCATTTTCCTTAGGAGAAACTGCATAACAAAGGAAAATGTCCTCTGTGTCCCCTGGAAAATGGTAGGAGACAGGGAAATGTGTATTAATAACATATAGCACCTAGACACGCAGTCCTGCCGTTCAATGGTGTGACAAACTCCACAGAGCTCATCCCCTGACCATCTTAGATTTCATGTCCTGTGCTCTCATCCTTAAGACGCCTTTCACACTAAAAGAAATGTTGCTCTCATGGATTGGGTTTACACCTATCTTCAGCCTGGCCTAGGTCTCCTTGATAGATAAGGACAATCAGTATTTTGCCTCCTGAAGAAAGTGAACAAGAGCCCAGATCAAGCTGCTGCTTTGGCAGCATGAGGAGAGGCAGAGAATGAAGAGTGAGTCCAGAGTGCTGAAACAGAAGCCTCAGAATGTCACGACTGCTGCTGGTGCTGCAAGGACAGTGGGAGGGCTGGGGTTGACATCCCAAGAAACAGCCAAACACTGGCATAAACCAAGAAAGTGAAGCCACCGTCGTGTTTCACCACCTTCAGCTGTCCAGGCAAGGTTCTTTTCTTTGCCTCTGCTTCGTTGCTCTGAGTACCACTGCTGTATGGATCCTTTTTAGGTGACATCCTCCAAGGCAGCACACCTATCTCATCATCACCCACATGTACATTGAATTAATTTCTCTGCTCAGTAGTAGCACTTTCTATTCAGAGCAAACTGAATTCATGATACTTGGATGAACAGAGAAAGAGGGAATAGTGTTTCTCAGAGACATACTCCTAATAATGTATCATCCAAGGGAAGTTGAACAATTGCATGTAGTCCCCAGTCCAATCCACTATATGTGATGTAGATAATCTCAGGAGAATGGCCATGTTGTGGACACTCTCCTTCCCAAGGAGAACCCTCACAACAGATAACGTAAACTCTAGACCCTCACAGCCATCCTTCCTGCTTCAAGTTCACTTTTCTTCTGATCTGGCCCAATGATTTATCACTTCCACCAGGATCAAAATTTAGCTTTCTACCTGTCAAGTCCTCAGCAGTGCTGAAGACCTGAGTTAAATCAATACAAAGTTTACCCTGTAAATTAAATCTTTCTCATCTACAGTTTGTGAGACTGTCCATGTTGCCAACATATACAGAAAGGATAAAGAAGAAAGAAATTGCAATCAGGGTTGTTGCTTTCCACTTTAGCATTTATAAAACAACACAAATGCTTGTGAAAGAACAGAATTGGCAGGAGAAGATGTAGGACAAGCTGTAAAGTCTAGCTGCCTCACACTGTTGCAATAGTGTAGGATCCAGAGTAGCCTTAACTCTAAAGCAGATTTTGCCCGTCTTCGCTATCCAGGGATTTAAAAACATTAAATCAGCTTTCTACTCTCATGTTTGGCATGAAGGAGGGAAGTGGAATAGAAACAAAGCACTTGTAAGACTGAACATCCCTGAAACATCAGCAGAACCAGACCAGCAGTAGGCAGGTGAGTGAATTCAGGTCAAACACTGCCTGCTCAACAAATGCTTAAATGGATTTAAACCAAATTCACAACCAAGGAACTTTGACAGATCAAGTTAGGAAAGACTGCAGATGAAAAATAGGTGTAAGAAAACACACAGATATATGCATTGTGTTTCAGAGCGATGCATTTTATTGGGTAGGCCTTCAGTGGACATCCTCTATAATGTTAAACTCTTTCTAACAATTGACCTTCCATTTAAATCCAAGTAAGAAAGACTGCAGCACCTTCTGCAATGGTAGAGTTAGGGCTGTATTTCTCAGAGCTCGTTGCAGGCAGATGTGATCTTATGTTACCCATGGTCTGACCTCACCAAATGCCCATCCTGTAAAATGGCATTTGCACAGTAGGCAGAGTTAACGCTCCTGAACATGTGGACATGAGGTAGCTTGTGATGACAACAAGAACTCTGTGCCCACCTGTTTTATTTTATTTTTCTCCCTGAAATAATATCCAACCTTAAATGATCAGCAGAGCATCCCATTTCTGACATTTCTCTGCTAAAGAATTCTTATGTTCCTAGATTTTTTCTAAAGCCAAATTTCCTCTGAATCCCCTGTGGGCTTTTCTGAGTGACTGTCTATTTACACTGGTTTAGAAGAAAGGAATCACAGTCGTGTTACAAAGAACACCTCCATCCTCATTCATTACAGCCATGTTTCAACCAGTCCATTGGTTTTTGTTTCTCTGTCCATTTTTCTTGCATTCCCTCTTCTCATGTTGAGGCTGCTCATTAAAGACAGCAGCTGTGAGAATCCTCTACCACTAGTAACCCAGTTTTGAACTGTATGTTCCTTTTTAATTTACAATCTGAGTTAAAGCTTTAAAGCTTCCAGCTGTCATTGTTCAAAGCAATCTTTTAGCCTAAAAATATCACTGTGCACAAGTCTGTCTGCTTTTTTGTGTACGACCATATATACCTTTCACCTCTCTGACTGTCCACGGCCTTGTGCTTCTTATCACAGTATCACAGTATTACCAAGGTTGGAAGAGACCTCAGAGATCATCAAGTCCAACCTGATACCACAGACCTCAAGACTAGACCATGGTACCAAGGGCCACGTCCAAACCCACCTTGAACACCTCCAGGGACACTGACTCCACCACCTCCCTGGGCAGTCCATTCCAGCAGTCAATGACTCTCTCAGTCAAGAACTTTCTCCTCACCTCCAGCCTAAACTTCCCCTGGCACAGCTTGAGACTATGTCCTCTTGTTCTGGTGCTGGTTGCCTGAGAGAAGAAAGCAACCTCCTCCTGGCTACAACCACCCTTCAGGTAGTTGTAGACAGCAAGAAGGTCTCCCCTGAGCCTCCTCTTCTCCAGGCTAAACAATCCCAGCTCCCTCAGTCTCTCCTCATACAGTTGTGCTCGAGGCCTCTCCCCAGCCTCATTGCCCTTCTCTGGACACGCTCAAGCACCTCAATGTCCTTCTTAAATGGAGGGGCCCAGAACTGGACACAGGACTCAAGGTGTG